>RQTK01001224.1:77006-88929 GCA_003991915.1 Elysia chlorotica | reverse complement strand
ATTATTATTATTATTATTATTATTATTATTATTATTATTACTACTATTTTTACTTTTTTTTTTAATTATCATCACTATCATCATCGAAATAAACACACCATGATCATCAGTTTTATAGTCGTGGTTATTATCACAATCGTCCCCACCACCATCACCACCACCACCACCACCAACATCACCACCACCAGCAGCAGCAGCACCACTACCACCACCACTACCACCACCACCACCACCATCATCATCATCATCATCATCATCATCATCATCATCATCATCATCATCATCATCATCATCATCATCATCATCATCATCATCATTATCAGCAGCAGCAGCACCGTTATGACAGTTGTTATCATAACCAGAATTCACATCATCAGCCCCGCTATTGCCATCCTCCTCAATCATTGTAAGCAGTAACGTGATCGTTAACAACAGTAGCATCACGTCAGTAAAATGCTGCTGAGCTTTATTTTATGACTATGTTATTTTAAGAAACTCCTTTCGATTATCAGGCTCATGTCAACACATAAAGAATGTACTTTGAAAACCTTTTCCCAATTGGATCGACGGAGAGAGCCGCCATGTAATATGATTTATAAAATCTTGAAAACGAGCCCCGCGGGCGTCCTAAATAACTAGAAACTACTTGCTTAACTTTATCTGATTTTCTGCATTATTTTTGTTCAAATCTGTATTCCGTGATAACTAATGGTTATGACATTTGAAAAACGGTCATCAACCTGTTTCATCTTCAATTTTCTTGATCTAACAATATCACGCATTAAAATCTACATATCGCAAGGTTTTCATTTTATCTCCAGTATTAAACGAGAAAAAATTTCTGCAGCACTATTATTTTTGCAGGTATTATTCTTTTTAAAATTGGTGCCGTCATTGTCCAGTCTAAAAAAAAACAACACCAAAAACCTCCTGCCCACAAGTTTAAAGATTCATGGCCTGAATCTTGTCTCAATAAGAGACGATATTTAATCCCTAAGAGACTTTCATTACACTTTATTATAATATTACTTTTCCATATTTTATACGTATCAATGGAAAACAAATCGACCCTGAAATAGAAGGATTATATCTTTAACAGTAAGATCATATTTTTTGGTTTGTCGAAAAAGCAAGGACTCAAATAATTTTATATCGCAACTTCTTTTCTTGAAATATAACGCTGATAATTTAACAACTGTCTGCATAATTATATTCGGCCCAGCATGCAGGAGTCATCAGTGCTGAAATAAGAATGAATATTAAATGATTAAAAACACTGTTTTTGCTTACAACGAAGACCACAAACTGACTGGGAATGAAAATGTAAATACTTCTGTTTTCAAATCGCAAATTTTACTTTTAAAAGAGGTGAGATTTTGTTCTTTTATTCTAATTATTAATTTTAACAAGGGTGTTGCAAGTTTGGTTAGAAAGTTAAATCTTGTTTCTTTAAAATGTTTCAAGTAATATGCATGTCTCTATAGCATTACAATGAACGCATTTCGTACTTTTAATATAAAGCAAAGCATATTTATAATTCACAAGGGATGTTTCTTGTTTTTTGAACAATCATTCTACTCAAGACAAGTAAAAATCGGAATATAAACATGGTATTTGAGATTTGGTCCCGAGTCTCCGGATATATGCACACTTCACATCAAATAGAATTTTTTTTTCTTAACTACTGTTCACAGATTAAATCTATTCTTTTCTAAACTCATCGATCCCAGCCCTGAAAATATTTGATACATAACAAGTAAGGGGATTAGCGGGGTAATTTCTCTTTCTTTTTCAGATTCATGTGCACTGTTGTAATGAGATTAAAATTCAAGTCTTAAAAATGGTTGTGATTTCAGCATTTTGTAACTTATAATAGGCGTCGTTTCATATTGCTCCTGAACATTATTGCATTTTATTTTTTTTTCCCTTTCCAACCCTAGAGCCATTCGCTATTGTCGATCCTTCAACTTGTCATTTACGTATCAATATTATTTGTTTATTTTATTTTCTATAATATTCAATTTCGTAAAACAAAAGAACAAATTAATGTTTTCAAAGATGTTTTTATTTTTGGGCAAAATTGTCTTCAGAAAAGCTTTTTTGTGTTTGTTTTTTTAACAAAGAAAAAACTGTTATAGCCGCAACTGCAAAATGTATCAATCCTAAGCCGAATATTCTTCAAAACAAAATTCCTAAATCTAAGGCTCTGCCTTTTCATATTTTCAATTTTTCCATTGTCTATTTAAGAAGACAAAAGCCCCTGGAAGATATGGCGAACATGCTATCAAAAAAGTATAAAATTATGTGTTAGTTGTTCCGTGTTATAGAAAACGTGCGTGTAAAATACAGTACTCAAGACAAAACTGCATTATATTTATACTTTATAGACACAATACCCTTACCAAATTGCATTCGCACTTACTCGACAAATGTCGCTAATGTCCATTGCCAAGAAAAGAGCGTTGTATCCATCGACCAACAAACAAGCATTAATAAAAGGTTCTTACCGTTGAGTAAAAATAATAATAATAATAATAATAATAATAATAATAATAATAATAATAATAATAATAATACCATTGAGTTGAAAGCTGTTCCTAGTCAATAGTTTTTAATTTCCTTAGTTCACTCTGTGGTCCAGTTAGATCGGTAGCCGTGGTATTGAATATGATAGGTTTGGTTTTCAACTTGTACAAGTAGTCTGTGTTAGTGTCCATGACATAGATTAGGTGTTTTTTTTATATAAGTAGAGTAAGCACAGGTTCCTGGTACGTTTTCACATGGTTAGGTGCATCACAATCATCATCATCATCATCATCATCATCATCATCATCACCATCAGCAGCAGCAGCAGCATCTTTATCAAAATCATAACCATTATCATCACCTTCACTATCACCAAGACCATCAACCGCAAATGCACCGTCATTTAATTGAACTGCTCAATTTCGTGCTAAGAGATATAAAACGCCTGTCTTTCAGCAAGTAATCAATTGTGTGTTCGGCCATAATAAAAAAAAAGAACCTTCAATCCAGGGCACAGATGCAGACATTCATAAACATTTTTAGAAGCTGCATGGGTAAAGAAATCGTGTTGGCAGAGCTCTCTCCGAGTTTAACTTCCTTGAACTTCCTGAGGTGGATCTGTTGCGGCGACAGGCCACACGGCCTTAGTCTGAGTGTTGTACTTTCTGCTGCCCATATACAGACAGGGTATGCTAGGGCGCTGGTCTCAGCGGGTAACGTCTAGAAAACTGCAAAATTATTGGTCGAGCTAACCTCTTAAAAATAAGTGAAAAGACTGTGCGATGTTAGAGTCACCATTATGCATATGTCTAGTGTCGTAAGAACAACTTTGTGGTAAGCTTACGACTTATCTTAAAATATAAGAATAAGAGGCCCAGAGTAAGTTGTAAGCTACCGTGCCGGCTTACTTACAAGCTCTAATATGCGTTACATAAGCTATACTTCAGCCCAGGTCGTTGGGGCCAAAATGATACTGGGAGCTCCAGTGTTTTTCGTCTGGTCGCCACTCCGTTCATGGTTCAAAGACGATTTGTTTATCAATTTAAGCTGCCAGTCTTGCTCACGTCGATAACAGTGTGGCGACCTCGACAAGCATAATACATCTCATACTGGTTCTACCTTCTGTACTAATCCTCTATAATCTTTACTCAGTCAAGCGGGTGTAGCCTTTCCATTAGTTTTGTTGTTGTGTTGGTACTTTTGTAAAGATATTGAATCGCTTTATTTTGAACTAGCCCATTAGTCCAACTCTTTCTTCTTATTCTCTGTTTCTCTTTATTGCTATCTGTCTATCTATCTATCTATCTATCTATCTATCTATCTATCTATCTATCTATCTATCTATCTATCTATCTATCTATCTATCTATCTATCTATCTATCTATCTATCTATCTATTTATCTATATATTATTCTCCATTATTAAAGTTTGTCATTGGTTTAGTTCACAGATGGTTATTGAAGAAATGAAATTATATGAGCAAATGAAAAAAGGATGAATCAATGAACTTACGATTGGATAAAGATTAATAATTTAATCAGATTTATATATTTTAGTTTTCTTTGTCCCTGTTACATAAACAGGATAACATCTCCACTCCTTCCTTTTGGTTATCTTTTTATAGATTTTTTGAATTTTCAAATTCCCAGCAGTCTTTATTTGTTGGAAGTTAGTAAATGCTTCCTATCTGGAAATTAAGTTTTATCATAGTTAGTGCCATAAACAGTTATAGTACCATTGAATTAGATTTTCCAGTTTGATAGATATTTACTTTTTTTCTGTTCTTCTTGCAAATTAATTGTTTATACTTCTTAGAAGTTACATTTTCAAAAAGATTTGTATCATTAAGATCTTTAAATTTTCCCATTTTTTTTCCTTCGAATTCAACAAATGATGTACACGTATTGTATTAAAAGACCTCATTCTGTGTGCACAAAATCAAATCCAAACACACATCAAATCTTGCAGACATTACTAGTCTTGGGTGAATTATTATTTCACTTTGAATTTTACCGATTACTGACAAACAACAAGCTATTACGGTACAATGAACGACCCAAAAATATTGTCCTGTTCCTCAGATTCACGAAAACATAGTGTACGACAGACATTGTCAAATAGATTGCTCATAGCCTGCATCCCCTGTTCATGGTGTTTCGATGAGTAACTAACCGGTACAAGGGTAGAGCGCGCGACACAAATCGAAAGATAGCGGGTTTATCCCCGCTCCTGCCGCCTTGTCTTTTTCCTTGCTTGTTGGGTCGGCGTTAGGACAATGTGATCGTGAAAGTCCAGGAGGGTCCCATCACTATAAAGATCTTCTTTAATAACCTAGGAGACGTTAAAATATGGTGTGGTGTCTTGACAGTTTTAAGGTATGGGTACATTTTTCTCAATGTTATTTTTATTTTCTACTCATAATATAAACACCATGGTTTTGATGTATGCCACATACTAATGTTGTTGTAGCAAGATCCTAAATGTCCTCTAACGTATTACAGAATAAGCCAGATCTCTGACATTTCATAAGAGCCTTTACTGTACATTTTGAGTTACAAATGAATGGTGTTTAGACACAAATTGTGTTGCTGCATATATATTTGTATAACTGTTTATATGTATTCATCTTGCAAAGCCTGTGCTTGACAAAATAATTTTCGATATGTATGTTCTTAATATATATATTGACTGAATAAACATTGAATTGAATTGAATTGAATTACAATTATAGATATGTTGATGTGAGTTTTTGCTAGGTTTTGATATTTTTTTTAAACGCTGCCTGCAATTGAAAGAATGCTTGCTAATTTTTTTAAATATTTAGAACAAAATTATCTTAATACATTTTGCCTTGTATTTATATTGATTTAAGAATTTCACCCACTCGGAAGGAATCGACGTCTTGCACCAATCTCATATATGACTTATTATTTACTGATTCTTTTTCCTTCGCCCCCTCTCTCTCTCTCTCTCTCTCTATCTATCTCTCTCTCTCTCTCTCTCTCTTTCTCTCTCTCTCTATCTCTCTCTGTCTCTCTTACACTGACACTGGTTTGGTATCTTACTAACTCTAGTTATTTCTTTTTCCCTTCTCTATATTATTTATTCACATGTTTAATTTTTTTCTTCTTCTGGTAGACATATTGTCCACCTATGTTTCTATCGCCGTCTTTCCCCCTTTCCGCATTTCCTTCACTGACTGCAAGACAAAGCGAGAGTTACTGTTGAGAAGTCCAAAGTTTGTGGCAACCCATACAGTAGCCTATAAATCTATTACGCATTTGAGTCAGTAGTATCACCTTTAATTTCAAATTTCTATCTAGTACGGTAATAAGCACAGTGTGCCTTGGTTGAGATGGTAAATGAATACCACAATATAAATTATGTTAACGCCAATCAGCTGTATATATAATTACTTTGATCGCTGTCCCTAGAAAAAAATTAGTTGAAATGCGACTAACACGTAGAACCATATACGAGCCATTTAAAACTGTTTTCTACAAAGCCCCACATAATTAGCAACTTTCCATGCTGTCCTCAGCACATCGAGCTGATAACACTAACCTTCTCTCTGGTGACATTAGTCTGCAGTTACATTATTTTTATTGCTTCCTCGTCCTCTCACCATTTCGCAATACACGTTAAGTACAAACCTCTAAAATTATTGACTTCCCTGCCTAGAGTCAGTCCACTATTCTGCTGATAACGCGAAAAGAGCACAATATGAATCAGATCTAGATAAATTTATAGGTTGAAAACAGGAAACGACTAGCATGAGGTTAGAGGTTCAATCCCAAGCTGACGCCCCATATTAATTTGGTTTCACAGGCCCAGACATCGTTCCTGCATTGTGATCAGTGTCCTTCTAAACGTTATTTTTTTCGGTTGTTGTTTTCTTATGGAGGGGGATGAGACTGGGGTTTGATTGTTTTCTGTTGTATTCTTAGACCGGACAAATAATTATTATTATACAATGAGATATAAGCTCTATTTTTAAGACAAATGCAGTCAAATTTATTACAGATTGTTTGCTCTGTAGGGGAAATGCTAAGAAATATTCAGATTAAAAAAAATAGTAAAAAGTCCCTGCACAAATGCGTCTTATTAAAACCGGATCTGAATTAGGGAAAATAATGTTTAATCATTTTCTTGCTTATTACTTTGATATATCTTGTCAATGATCGTTATGATACTTTACCACCATGCATGAAATACATTAACCCTCGCATCACAACTTCGAATAACGGATTTCCTTTTTTCAAATCAAGCGGGATAGTATCATAAGGTAGTTCTTCTATACAAACTTCAACACAACTTTTATGAACACTATGTTTTTGTTTTGGTGTTTTTTTGTCTTTGTTTTTATGGTGTTTTTTTTTCGAAGTTAACAATTCAGTATTCAAATATTAGGAGAAAAAAAATCTCGAAATAACAGTAACGCAATAAAATCTAAAAGGCTCATGAAAATAACCGATTTACCTCAATTAAATAAAATTTCTTACGTAGAAGTTAAAAACGAGTTGAGTTTCAAACCTCCGTGATACTGCTCTTCAGCCACGGGTAGAAAGTACAACCCTGCTGTAGATTTAAACATCACATCGAGGTTTGTGTTTACTATCTAAAAGTACCCTTAAACAGGGGTTAATGCTTACAACATCTTTATACTTGGGCTACTACTCTATGATCCAGATCACTACTGACTGAGCTTACTGGCGCTGCGACAATAATGATTATTGGCACCGACTGGCAAATAACGCTGCAGCAACAAACAGCAGAGACGTTTTTAGGGTAACAGGGTGTGGCGTAAACAGGTTAAGCCTCTTAGACAAGTTCCAGCAATTACCGTCTTAGCGGCGTCTGGGTCGCTTCGGGAGTAGGAAACATGCACAGATAAACACACAGACGCTCTCCCGGTCTTACAAATGCGAATGATGTCACATTTTTTATTGCATGTTATAGATTTACATATCGAGATTAATAATAAAATAGCACCATGAAATCATGAGATTTCGACGAATAATTCCTTGGGCCTAAGTAACATTGGTTTGGCTTCGAATGGAGTTCAAAATGACTGTAAAAATGACAAGATTCCGAATGAGTGTGTAGGTTTGAGGAATAATTGTAAAATTGAAGCTTGTCATTTCGTTAAAAATTGAAATCGCCTTAAGAGTGTAAATGAGTACAAACTGTGTAACTTTTGTGAATTATTTCTATAAATATAATAAATTATCATAGTCTTTATTTCTTTTTTTTCTTCTTCTTGTATTTCGAGTTAACTCATGGTCTTAACAAATCAAATAATTGGCTTGATATAAACCAAGCTTTAGATTTATTTATTTGAGATAAAATGTTTGATCAGATCTGCTGAACTAGTTTCTATTAACCTTTTTGGAAATATTTGATTTCAATTCTAATACGTTGCAAGAAAGACCCTATGCACAGACGGGACCCAGCATCGAGATACAGGGACTCTGGAGATGGCATACTGGCACTGAATCAACCAATAACGAAAAACAGGGCGGTTAGACAGGGAAATGAACCTACAGTCATCCAATTCGAAGCTACGGGTTCTAGGATTGGACCTGTTACACCACTTATTCTATCCTTTTCATTAAAATTAATTTAAATTATGTCTAGCTATGTCTCTTACTGTTACCCAATCGTCACTGTCATTGCATGATTTAAAGCATATCGTGGTAAATCCGAATCGATACTCTCAATTCATATGGCAGCACTTGTGGTTCTATGGTAAGGGCGCTTGACTTGTGTCCACAAAACGCCCCATAAGTTCCAGTTTTAAACAAACGATAGTGCCAAATTATACGAAACGGAAAAAAATATTGTAAAATCATATTTCAATTCCTTTTTAAATTCATAATAACGCATCAATCTTACTTTTTGGTCTTTTCTGCTGTTACATTATTCGTTTACGGCGTAAATTAAAATATGGTATTTTTAAGAGTGTTTTCTAGTTAAACCAAAGGTCCAACCAGTCGTGGAAAAGCCCTGCGCTCCCATCTCAGTTTAGTTTACAATTGAGATGAAAGTGCCAGGGTGTCGCTGTAGCATTTCGAAGAATAATTATCGTCTCTACACCAGCTATGATTTCTCTCTCTCTCTCTCTCTCTCTCTCTGTGTCTCTCTGTCTATCTATCTATCTATCTATCTATCTATCTATCTATCTATCTATCTATCTATCTATCTATCTATCTATCTATCTATCTATCTATCTATCTATCTATCTATCTATCTTAGTCTCGTTTGGGGCTCCCATAAAGCCATGATGTTCTTCGTCTCCTGTTATTGGTAGGATCAGTAAGATTTGAGGTCGACATTTACTAGCTTATCATGGTAGCAGCTGCACTTGACAAAGAATACATCTCATTTCCGCATTTGAATGCTGGTGGGTATCAAACGTAATTATTATTATTATTATTATTTTAACTTAGATTTAGATTGATACGAAACAGGGTTATATTCCTTTTTTTTATTTGGTAAGAGTCAAATTTCTTAGGCTTGCACTTAAACTGCTTAGAAATTTTCCTTAATTTTCCAAAACCATGGCGCTTTACATAACCTTTGAAGTTGTGAAAGGAAATATTAAAATGTTATTATTGGATATGTGATAGAAGTTAGATGCTAAAAATATCTAAAACGACATGTACAGCGTTTTCGAACTGTCAAGTATTATTCACGATTCTGTTTTAACCTTGAGCATAGAAATTAGTTTTCATAAACGTTCTGTTTTTAAACGTGTTTATCGTATTTCAAACACAATAAAGTGTCTCCTTTAATTTAAAAAACCGTACAATTGATTTACCCGATAATGCATACCATAGTTTTCATACGCACTGCTCGTCTGCCATACTGTGAAAAAATATGTTGTTTTATACCTATAGATTTTATACTAAGGCTGCATATTATCTAAGAGAGAGAGAGAGAGAGAGAGAGAGAGAGAGAGAGAGAGAGAGAGAGAGAGAGACGGAGATCATGTGTGTAAGTAACAAATCAATTTAAATACGCCGTTCTGAATATTGTAAACATGCGTTGTGCAAATAAACTTTTATCGTGATCCTGTTTAAGGGCGGTAGGCAAAAGGGTAAAATAAGTTTCCAAAATTGCCCCCTATCGATTCAAGTGGTCAAAACCAAATGGAGGAGCATTTTCACCAAACTTGGTCTAATCACGTTTGAAAAGTTCTGAGATGTTTGTAATCTTTGTTCTGCTTTTTTGACAAACCAAAATCGCAGTGTATAGTTTCCAAGAAAAATAATCATTATTATTATAATGTTTCAGGAAATATTTGAAATGTATGGTAAAGAGTTCAACAAAAAGTTCTTAAACCCAATTTTGCTATGAAACTAAACTTAATTTTTTTTTTTTATAAACACTCTTAAATTTCTTTTGGCAAGGGATGTGATTTAGGCATCTCTCTTTCTCTCTATCAGAGCTCAAGATTAATCTTGTGCAAAAATATACCTTTTATATTAGTGTATATATACTTTTTGCTTTTTGTTTTGTTTCATTATTATTGTAAAAGTTGTTTAAACCAATATAAAGAAAAAAGAAAATGTACCAATTCACATTGTTAAGCGCTCTTCTCATTAATTCTTTTCACTGCGCCATGCCCAATGACGAAATACTGAAAATATTGATGAACTCTGGATGATGGCATAGGAAATTAGAAGAATAAAATGTAATGTACTTTATCATACCAAATTTGATTACAAACAAAATTCTAAGAATGCGTGAGTAACATACTCCTTTACCTGAAAATTAAAGGTGATGAAGCTGGATGTCTATATTACACTACCAAGTTTGTACTTTAAGTTAGTGATGGCACGATGATAATCTTATCATAACGGACTAATCCTTCAAAGGAATCATTAGACACCAAATAAAACCACAGTTAATGTAATTGTTATGATGTCATAGAAGGAATTATACAACCCACTTAAGTTGTTATTTTCTATTTACTGTTTAGTATGCTAATAAGCACAGAGTACCCTGATTCAGTGTGCAAATTGAATACCACAATATAAATAATGTTAACGTCAATCCACTGTATACACCACTTCGATCGCCGGCGCTAGATATATTAATTGAAATGCGAATATTGCGCAGAACAATACATGTATACGTGCTATTTTGAATTTGTTACCACAAAGCCCCACATAGATAGCAACCGCCCACGATGTACTGAATATGTTGAGCTGATAACACTAACCTTCTCTCTGGTGACATTAGTCTGCAGTTACACAATTTGTATTGCTTACTCGTCCTCTCACCATTGCGCAATTTACGTCAAGTAAAAGCTTCTAAAATTATTGACTTTAATGCCTACTATGTCAGTCCACTATAGTCTGCTGAATACACTTAACAATATTAATGAGATCTAGATAGTTTTATAGGTTTAAAAATTAGGCTACTAGCATTACATATTCATAGTCACTCGCAACGTTTATTTAATTAGCCTACAGATTATTTCTTGTGCTCGTGTAATGTTGTTGTTGTTGTTGTTGTTGTTGTTGTTGTTGTTGTTGTTGTTGTTGTTGTTTTCGGGGTTTTGTTTTTGCTTTGAAAGTGAAATTTATGTTACTCAAATGATCCCTTGTTGATACGAGAGGTAATAGTTTGTATAAAAATATTAACAGTGGTGACAGTTATGATGAGAATGATTGTGGTGATTGAATTGAACACCAATGGTAAACATTATTATTACTATATTCACTTTCAATACGTTCCCCTTCAAAATAATAATGATGATAATATTGTTGATGTTGTTGTTGTTGTTATTGTTGGTGTTGGTGTTGGTGATGATGATGATGATGATGATGATGATGATGATGATGATGATGATGATGATGATGATGATGATGATGATGATGATGATGATGATGATGATGTTTATGATGATGTTGATAACGATAATGATGATGATGATGATGATAAAAAGGGGGAAGATGATGAGGAGAAAGTATCCGAAATGCCTTGCTTGAACAGTCTACTGCAATGGCACAACAATCCGCATTTAGCTCCGAGCTTGGGGCTTGAGGGCAATGTACTTTTATTTTCTCTCATAACAACCAAAGTGGTCGCTTAATTCCCAATGGTTATGCAAAGTATTACAAAACTACCTACGCAGTCATTGTAAAGTAATTGAAAAAAGCCATAAAAGGTATTATATAAAATGAATTGACTTTGAAAAATAATAGTTTTATAAATATCTATAAACCTAGTTTATAACAAGCAAACACAGAAAATTGTATATATGTGTCATGATAACATTACTTCAACAGTGTCAACTGCAAGTAAAATATCAATATACACTTAGCTCTCGGCTTCCTGTACAATACAACGGCAAAGTAATGTACTTTTATCCCCCCCCCCCCCCCAC
>RQTK01001224.1:62136-76881 GCA_003991915.1 Elysia chlorotica | reverse complement strand
TTGCGATTAAGCCTAATTCCTAACATTAAGTGTTAAGAAAGAAACAACAAAGCATCAATTAAAGGCTGTTTAAGTAATATCTATAATCCTTTGCTCTTAATAGCTTAAGGCTTCAAGCAAGAGGATTGAGAAATGCTAAACGGGGCTGCTTATTCTAGTCTTTAAAAGAGAACAATAAGTGGCCAAACGGAAAAATTAAATTATTTGGATTTAGTAGAAATTGGCACTTGATAAGTCTGCTTGTTTAAAACCTCGCATGTCTTCAAAACAAAGTGGAATAACCGTTTTGTCTGTTGTTATTTTTTTGTGCAAAATGTCTTTCCCTATATAAAGAGTACCGGTAGCTCAACCAATTGATGCTTTTGGACAAGAAGTGATAAAAACATGAGGGATTTTACTGAATAGCATAATATGACTTGTTTCATTTCTATCGTAATGTTTGTAAGGGAAGTATATTGCATTTTAAGACGAAGCGTTTATTTGTATACAGCTTTTATAGGACAAACAATGCGCTTAAAGGTTTTCTTCGATCGCGATACATTTTTTATATTATACAAACAATATAAAATCAGACAGTTTTAGACAGACTGTAATAAAGAATTATGAGAGAACGCCTTGTTGATTGATAAACCTAATTTTCTTATCAATGTCGTCATTGTTGTTGTTGTTGTTGTTGTTGTTGTTGTTGTTGTTGTTCTTGTTGACGTTGATGTGTTGTCTTCAAAGCCATCGTCCTATAAGAATTCACTTTCTGGTAGTATGCATTTTGAACATACAAATAATGTTTTTAAAATACATGTATTAAGAAGAGATTAAGAAACATACAATTAAACGTATGGGGTTTTATTTTAACGACTTAAACTGCAATATTCTTTTTTAAGGTAACAACCTTTATGGCCAGAATTATTTTCAGAAGACCCTAGTTCGGAACCTCATCTTTTTGTCTTGTTCCATAGGCGAGTGTTTAAGTTGATACATTATACAGAATACAGAACACAGAAATCTTTATTAATCCTTCAAGGTGACTGTCCGAGACATGGCGTTCTGGTATAAACACCCTGTCTCTGTGTAGAATCACGTAAAATTGGGAGACTTTCGTTTTTTTGGCCCGTCCACAACACTCTAGTGCTGATAATGGAAATTTTCTCGCCCACAAACAAACTAGCGAACTAAATTTAAACAATTAATATCTGGAAGCAAAATTAGCGAAATTGTGGCCTGTTTTAGTCAAAGCAAAGTGATAACCTCGTCCTTTTCCTGGGCCTGAAATCAATATTGACTTCACGATATAATTATCTCATGTGTGAGTTGGTGAAGTTTTGATCAAAGTCATTAGCGGGAGCGACTCCTGTTAGCGGGCAGGTAGCACGCTATTTACAGCCGAGGACATTATGTAGATTGAACCATGGGGAAACTTTGAAAACGGATGGAAGCTGTTAGGCTGAGCATCTCGTCTCGATCAAGGCCGGCCCTTCTCACGTTAGGCGTAGCGACGCAAATATTCCAAAATGTGAGGAAGAAAAGGAAGAAAAGAGAGAGAGAGAGAGAGAGAGAGAGAGAGAGAGAGAGAGGAGAGAAAGAGCGGGAGGAGGGCGAGTAAGGAAGGAAGAGAGTGGGGGAGAAGTCAAAAACCCCAGAAAGATGAAATAAGTGAAGCTTAAGAAACAATGGCACAAACAAAACAAAAATAATCAGATACAGTCTTAAAATAGACGAAAAAAGGCTGTGAGAGAGAGGGGGGAGACCGACAAATAGAAAGAGATGAGGCAGAGACAGGGAAGAGACAGAGACAGGGAAGAGACAAAGATAGGAAAGAGACAGAGACGAAGATGAGACAAAGACAGAGAGAGAGAGAGAGAGAAGAGCGAGAGAGACGGAGAGGGAGAGACATAGAACAGGCGGAGATAGAATGATATATTGTCATATTATATTATTGTCATAATAAATATTTTTTACCATTGGAATCGGATAATTTTTTAGTAAAGATATTTTACACGAGTGCTCTTTCACAGTATCGATAAGACGATTGGTGCATGTAAATAGGGGAGGAACATAATACTTTTGATACAACTATAAAATACCGATTAGATTAAAATACTGCTTGTCAAGTCGCAATAATAGAAACAAACCTTAAAAGGAAACCCGCCTGAAATCCAGGAGGCGTTGAAGACAGCGAGAAAGCTGCGGTTTCTTCACAAAGAGAGACAGTAAGAACAAGCGCTAAAGAATTTTCCCTCTCTATCTCTTTCTCTCTCTATTTTACTATGGCTCTCGCTATCGCTCTATCTATCTATCTATCTGTCTATCTATCTATCTATCTCTCGTTTTTTCAAAGGTTCGATTGTTTAATTATTTGCTTTCTGTTCTTTTTTTTTTTTAATTTGGAAACTGTTAAACTTTGATACCTGTATCTATATATGATTAAATGATAATGTCTGCTGTGTGCGTGATGCAAACTAATGTAATCATAAGCGAAGTTGGCCCTGGTGGACATAAATTAATAATTCACAGATGATCGACCTTTTTCACGTCGCGCAATAAGTTGAAACCAAATATTCATAGCTCTTCGTGTTGACGGTTTGTAACATACATTGGACATATCGTGGTGATACGTGGACCAAGCAATCAGCGATATGGCCTGTGCGCTCTATGGCCCATCTCATGTAGTGGGGCTATGGGTAAATGGGACCCCTACACGCCAAGCTTATTGGTTAGAGCGCCCGCCATTGTAAGGAAAACATCTGTTACCCTTTTAACCACTCTTGTGTTTCGTTATTACATTTTGGTGGCTCCTACCTGAAAGGAATCTATTTATATTCATGGCGATACTTTCCTCTTTGTTTATTTGTTTTGTTTTGTTTTTGCTTAGCGACCATTGTCAGCATCATAATGTTTATAGTGAACGGATCCCCAAACTAAAGGTTGACAATTTGCAGAGACAGTGCGGAGATATCATGACTTCTGTCTCAGTCGGTCGCATTATACTGACTGCAACCCAACCAGTAGGTGATGAAACCGAACGATTTATAAATTTTACCTTAAAATTTTTACGAGTTAAGTGCTAACAAACTTGCAAGAAGATAAGCAGATTTTTTGTTGTTGTTTTTTGTTTGTTGTTTTTTTGTTGTTTTTTTTTGTTGTTTTTTTTTTTGTTTTTGTTTTTGTTTTGTTTTTTTGGGGGGGGGGTCTCTTCCACGAACATTTCTTAGAATCTAGCTAAATCTGTCCCTAATTCGTGTAAACAAATTGGATTTGAAAGAGGTCCATCAATCTAAACGTAATCACAGCACAGAAACGGCGCTCTTGAAAGTTAATTCCTTGATTCGTCTGCTATGCTGCGTTCGACACATTAGATTATGAAATTTTAATTGAACGACTTGAAGCATTCTTCGGCATTAAGGGCATAGCCTTGAAATGGTTTGTTTTATTTTTAGATCAGAGAACTCAGAGAGTCAGCTCATGGGGATTTCTGTCTGAAGAAAATTCTATGAAATTTCGTGTGCCTCAGGGCTCTGTGTTGGGTCCCGTCCTATTTTCTCTATACTCTCAACCACTTTCGCTTGTTATGAATAATCACAATATCAATTACCACCATTATGCTGATGACACTCAGCTCCATAAATCTTTTAAGATTGAATGCCTTCCCTCCCTTATAAATTCTCTCCATATTTGTATAAAAGATATGTAAACTAGAGAAGACATGTAAGAAACCAAAACTCAACAAAGAAAAGACAGAGATCGTGTACATAAGTACCCCCAATAAACTCAAGTCAATAAAGGTATCATCTTTAAAGATATGTGGAGAAGAGATCATAGTTCACATAAAGTTAAAAATGTAGGCATTTTAACGAATTCAAATCTAACTGTCGATCATCAAATTTCTTATCTCAGAAAAATCTGCTATCTGGAAATAAGACGAATTTCGTAAATAAGACCTGGTTAAGATACAGAAAGTGTCAAAAAACTAGTATGTTCATTTTATTTTGTCTAAGCTAGATTATTGCAACTCTCTATTAACCGCAGCCACAGAAAATGAATTGATTCAACTGCAGAAAATTCAGAACAACCCTGCTAGACTAGTTAAACATATTATTAAAGTAGAGTCCATTACACCAGTCATCAGTATTAAAAGAACTGCACTGGCTGCTGCTGTGTCAAAGAATTAATTATGAGTTAGCATATAATCTTCCAATGCCTTTATGACCCAAAACTTCTTATTTACTTGAAAGATTTAGTGAAAACATGTGTTTCCGCCAGGAACCTTAGATCAGCAAGCTCGAATCTGCTGGTAAAACCAATAGTTAATTCTAAAGCATATGACCAACGATCCTTGTCATACCAGCGTGATGACATTTGGAACAATCTCCCAGCAGATCTGAAAATTTCAGATTCTTTTGCGACATTTATATCTAAATTAAAAACATACTTTTTCCGACAGGCGTTTTGAAATAGGCTAAAACCTTTTCAATCTTATCTATCTGCATATGAAATGAAAAGGGAATGGAGTTTATAAATTAATTGAGTATATATGTGTTACATTGATTCACTGGTTTAGTGATACATGTACCCCTATTTTAATTTGGCATATAGCAATATGTGAAGTTATTATAATTGTTCTTTATATGCATATGTATTTGTATTGTTTCTTTAGTACTATTATAAATATACTGTTTTGGAAATACTAGAATTTTAAGTTAGCACATACATATAACTACGTAAAAATTTTATTCATAATTCTTATCATGTATTTTTATTGCTAAGCGCTCTGAGCCTAAGTATAATATTTGGGGTAGAACGCTGAAGAATTTAAGTTTATTATTTTTATTATGTTTATTATTTCTGAATTTTAAAACACATTTTTTCTGATTTACGGTACCTTAATATAATCTTGGTTTAAATCTTGATAGAATTCAATATTATCAACAAATCTTTAAAATTTCAAAAAAAAGCTAGCTTATGTTGCTGCGCCGTAATGGACCGAGTACTAGATTGGTATAGGTAGAGCCAGCAATAATGTTTTGATACGTTTGATCGAACAATACTTCTTTTTTCCAATCGTGGCGGTTTCAATTTAAATGTTTGAGTTGTGTTTTTGTGTGTGTGTGAACTAACTTCTCTTTTTTTGCCACCTAATATTAGTATTTCCCTCCCCCTCCCTGTCTATATCTGTCTGTTTGTCTGTAAGTCTGTTGGTCTGTCTCTGTATGCTTCCATCTCTCTGTCTGCTTCCTTCTCTCTCTCTATCTGTATCTCTCTCTCACACACACACACATACCCACTCTTCTTTCCTCACACATCGTTTTCCAACCCATCTTGCCTATTCAAACTTTGTTCCAAATGTTTAATACTTTATCAATCTAATATCGATTATGAGGCTGAGCGCTGAGATACCCAATTAGACTCACCGCTGTACATCTGTATTACGCAGAAAATATCGACATTTCTTGTTGCTAGAGAACGAAAGAACTCAAGAGCAACAAGTGATGGAACCACAATATCAATTATACGGCGGAAACATTGGCAGCGTTTACGCAACTTAATACCTCTATCTACTTTGTATCTCCAGTATATTATATTAATATTATTTGAGAACGAAACTCCCTACACAATGCATTAAGCTTTTGAGTAGTAGAAATCTGAGAAGCCACTTTTATTCCATATATTCAATCACGTCAATAAAAAAGAAATAGTTTCCCTCTTGGTCTTCCGTTTTCGGAACATACTCGTTTGTTGAAGGTCACACTGTATAGATTACTGTTGTAAACAACCGATTGTTACAGGTGTCATAGAATAATATTTAGCACAATAGAAAACAATTAGAAATATATCATTTATATAACTAACCAGAGTAATTAATTTTAGTACATCAACTGTATTTTTCATTTTAAAACTTTACATTGAGAAGTGTTGAGTAAGGGAAAAAGTAGGCAGGTGATGATTAAACGGAAATAAATTCCACCTTCGTCTTACGCGTATGCATACATCTCGCGACCAAACTCTTGTAAAGGAAAAGAAGGATAAAACCTGCGACAGAAAATTTACTAAAATTAATGGGAACGAGCTCGCTCTACTGAGGGGTCGATATAAGTCTAACATTTGCGGATTTTCAGTTGTCAAACATCGATCTACATGACACAGACAAAACTGTTTTCTTGTCACGGACTAATAAGCAGGAGAACAGCCCACCAGTACTATCACTATAGGCTTTGAATGGCCGTGTACTACATGTACTATCTAAAAACCTACGCTTGCTTCCGATGCTGAGTTTAAAATGGAGATAACGCGCAGTATTGATGAATAGTATTATTGCTTAGTTCTGTGAATACTTTTGAAGGCAGCCTTGTAAGATATTAGAAAACCATACAATGCACTGTCACTTTATTGCTTCAAAACATTATTTAGAAAAAGACAATTATTGCTGAAAGCCTACCCTTTCATTGTGTACGAGTGTACTGTGGGGTGTTATTATATATACTTATATATGCCCCGCAACAGATATATGACTCACAATAATGTTTGACATCGAAATTTAAGAATGCCCCACAAAATACAATATATGCCCCACTTACAATATATGATTATTTAAAAAATGAAGTCATAGATAAAATTCTGTTGACACCTAATCATAAATAGGTCTAAGCCTACATCATGATGAGCGTCAACCGAGAATACTTTACTATCCATACTCATTTTATATTACTTTTGTACCGAGCAATGTTATAATACACCATGGAGCTCTTTCTGGATCAATTAATCTCACAAATAACTTGCTTTCAGTTTTCTTATGTACTGGTGGTTTTAGGTTGTATTGTGATTATACTTTATATGGAACATTTGCAACCGCAATCTGAGAATAAACCTATAGGAGCCCAGAGTGCAAGGGTCCCATGGTTTGGTGTGAGAAACTATTAAGTTCTAATCACGTAAGTTATGAGACTATTGCAATAGTTTTTGCGAGGTCGAGACAGATCTATAATTATGTTTATGGCTTTATTTTGTTTAAGGCCGAAATGGTACAATTTTATCTTTCAATTCAATGTTTTATGATGGCATTAATAAAAATATTATTTTTTAGAAAAAAAATGCTATTTAGTTGAGTACAGTACACAAACAAACAAACACACACACACAAATATATATTTCGAGCACATTGGACGCTTGAAAAAGAAGTTGTTTTACACTTGCATCTGCAGTTTATCTACACAAATTTTAAAAAGTCTCAATTTTGTACGAGCTGTAGCACCGAAACGGCTGATTCAAATGACTTGAAACTTTCTGTGCCCTAGTTGTTCTCTCAAGGCGCGAGGAAAAAAAAAACAAAAAACAAAAACACGCAAATTATTTTGATGTGCATACATACAAAAATTTCACTCATTATTTTATAACTTCTTGTTTTTACCTATTTACTTTAATATAGAAACTTTTGAATAGTAAATTTGCGATATATGTTGAAATTGAGACAGAAAAAGTTTTTAAAAATTGTTTTAAGTATTGTAAAGTCAACCCTCACTGTGGAACGCAAGATTCTGTTAAGATCCTACTTAAAAATGCCCATAACACACGAAACAAGGTGTCTGTACCAAATAATATAGGACTTATACAGGGGGACTGACAAAAAAACTACTAATATTTAAAATAGAGAAACTGATTTTTTTTTCGTTTTAAAAAAGGTTACAAACCACGATGACCACTCACACTCTTCAAGATCCAATTTTGGCGACATAAAAGATAATTAGGGTGTAGTTGTTCAGAATTAAGCTACTTAGTCTTACTTACTATATCAGAAACATAACCCTCAAATTTAGGATTGGTTTTTTTTTTAAATGAAATTTTGTATATCTTCTCATCTTTTTAGTTTACTTTTTCAAGATGACCCGAGTAAACTAAAGAAACGGCGTTCAAATTCTTTACTTAAGCATCAAGCTCTAAGGGACAAGATAAATAATTACATAATTATAATTTGCAATTGATATGGTTCAGTAACATACGACGAACATGAAAGAAGCGTACTGTTTTCCCATCAAACTAAAAATGCAAAAAGGGAGAGGTTAACAATAGATGGTTATTGGAATTCAACAACTTAATGGTACTACAAAGCAAGTTTCTTCTTGAAACTTTTATATTCTATATATATATATTTATAATATATGTGGGGGTTTTCATGTGTGTTGAAATTTTCTTCTTCTTCTTGGGGAAGTGTACATTGTACATGCAAATTGGCAAATTATCCCGTATAACTTTTTATTAAACCCTTTAGTTTTGGCTGTTTCTTTTTAATTGTTTCTATGCTGCGAGAGGCTCAAGACATTGATATTACTTTATCCTCTTAGAAGTACAAACCAGGGTTTTTCAATCATTCTTTTGTGTACTAAGTAAGCTTAACATAACCCAGGGCAACAAAAATACTAAGTCCTATAGATGTGTTAGAGGGTATTATATCAATTTTGTAATAGTCGTGTTTAAAGAGAAGTGTATTGATTTTTGCAACAAGTCTCAACTATATAATAAATTATTGTTGTTACTTTAACATCATTCGCTTGTCGGTTTACGCCCAACAATAATTTTGTTCAATATTTTGCCTTTATCCGTTTTATAATTGCTTTTCCCTTTTTCCCCCAACGTTGTAGATTGTTTTGGGTGTGAGGTTATTATCCCTGCCTTTTTAACTGTTCTTCATCTATGATAATGGTTCCTTAAAAAGGTAACACGTAATTGATCGTTTCCCTATTTAATACTCTGCCACTTGACTGTTGGAAACATAAGTTACTTTTCGTACTAATCTGAATCAATTATATTTAAACTAAAGGCCTTTATCGAAATTCTTTACCATGTCGCCTTGGAGGATTGAAAAATATGAATATAAATCCACGCTAGATTCTTTACTCACAGTGATTATTGCACCTCGAGATTTCTTACAAAAGAATTGATTAATGGATTTTGAATTTTTGCGGTATGAGTTAGCCACGCCTCGACCACAAATTCATCTAATAAAAAAGTATCCTGGTGACAAGCCCCTAATCCATTTCGTAAAAATTCAACAAGAGGAATATCTAGCAGTATCGATGTGAGCTATTGCAAGCCTCTCTAGTTCCGAGCTAGATCTAGATCCAGCCTCTGAAAAGGGATAAGTTGGTGCTTAGCGTCCAATGTCAACACCAAATAGGTATATTGTGAAAGGGCCCCTATACTTCCGTCTGACATTTCAATAATGATGCCACTCACGAGACGGGGAAGGGAGACCTGGACTTCTGTCTCAGCCAGTCACATTAAACTGACACCGACCCAACCAGTACAGAACGAAATCGGACAAAATGGAGATTTGAAAAAAAAAATGACAGGCTGATAGTTGGTCGTGAGACGATTTCTTAAAAATATCTAAATGAAAATCCAAAGTCATACCTTATATGATAATATGATGTACAAAGCAACTACCACAGACGCAGTTATTCTGGTGCGGTCGGGAGACGTGTTTGTTAATTATACCAAAAAATTCCAGATTACAAAATTATAAGATGAGTGCCTAGTTACCCGCATACATTATATGGGATTTCGCGTTTTAATATTGGCACTGTCCATACAAAACTAAAAATTCTAATAATGCGAAGTTCACACGTTCTCTAACTGATAACAGTTAGCTTCATTGGATCAATAAGGATAATAATGTCTAAAGATATGGGGATGTTTCATAATTAAAAACAACATGGCGTATCAATTTAATTGGTGTAAATTGTGTACTTTATAAATGTCGAAAAAAGGAAGAATTGTGTACCAAAATAATTATTCACTGTTTAAAAATTCAAAGCATGTCTAAAAATAAATAAGATCAGCAAAGTTGATCTGTTCCACTGGCAAACACATTCTTTTTCATAATTGGATATGGTGTTATTCTTGGCATGAAACAATTGATTTGGAGGGATCCAAATGTGAATAATGTGTTTTTCTGGGGCAATGTTCATTAAGCAAGCTTCGCTTATGGTGGAACATGTAACACGCTAACAAGCTTCTCAATTGGCGATTATGTGCAAAGGGTGTTTCAAGCCGATTGCTATATGCGCAATAAGACTAAACAAACATCTGTAAGAAACGAAGTTCATTGAGAAAACTATACTTAGAAAAAAAAAAGAGATAAAGAGAGAGGGAGAGAAGGGGGAATAGATAGAAGGAAAAAGAGAGAGAGAGACAGAGAGAGAGAGAGAGAGAGAGAGAGAGAGAGAGAGAGAGAGAGAGTTGTTCTTTGTACTGATGGCCCATTATATTCACATTTAGACATTCAATCTTTCCACTTCGTTCAAGCAATTCAATTTCGGACTCAATTGAAATAACAATAATCAGAAGCTTTCCGCGGATGTAGGCAAATCGCAATAAGGTTACATTAAATTGAATTTCAACACGCCCAAACATTAAGGGAAAAAGAAAAGACGATGCGACTGAAACTGGGATCGAACCGGCAATCTTCCAATTAGAAGAGGCACACTCGACTGTTTGACGACATCACCGCAAAAAACTGCAGCTATAGATCCTTAAAATATTATGTGTTTATGTATTGCCATAACACCCATACATTGTATATTAAGCTATGCTTGTGTTTACATCAAAACCATTGTCATTTTCTACATTGATATGAAAGAAATGAGATAGGTAGTAACACGAAAACACACACACACTCACACACACAAATAGAAATAAAAATACCCGTAAAACAAAAATCTTACGACCATTCGTCTTTGAACACTTATGGGCTTGTTTTTGAAATAGAAAAATGTAAATCGAGCTATTTTTACAGGACGTGTGTTATCAACACTGTCAGTCTTTTTTCCCCCTTTATTCAAAATAGCCATCCCCTCTCGCAAGCTACATGGCTGAAGTCTGGTCTTTAAGTCCTAAAGTCAATATCAATATTTTTAAAACTAGTAAATTAATATAGAATCTCATTGCACTTGTTATTTATTCAAAGCTGTTCTCTCTCTCTCTCCCCTCTCTCTCTATATATATGTATCTTTTTTAGTTCTCTTTCTCTCTCTCTCTCTCGCTCTGTTTCTCTCATTCTCTCTCTTTCTACCTCTCTATCTCACTCTCTTTCTCTCTCTCTCTCTCTCTCTCTCTCTCTCTCTAACTATCGGGAGCCGAGTTGGCTGAGTGGATAAGTGCTTGGATTAGCAACTCTACCAAGATAAGAGTATGGGTTCGAATCCTGTGCGGGCATATACACGAGGTTAACTATAACTCTGTGAAATCGACTTAATAATTATGACGCAGGTGTTTCAAAAATTGGGGAAAGTACAGGGAATCGGAATAGAAATGTTTTGGTGTGTGTAAAAGTTAATATCTCAAACCTAGAATAGTGTACAAAAATCAACTAATATTTAGTTTATTTTGTGCACAACGAATGGTTTTTCTTGCATGCAAGCGATTATAATTAACGTAAAAAAATAAATAACATTGAACCATCTAAATTTATTTGCACCAGATTTATGAATCAATGCTCTAACGTCCTCTCTCTGTCTCTCTCTCTCTCTCTTTCTCTTTCTCTCTCTCCCTTTCCCTCTTTCTCTTCCTCTCTTCCTCTCTCTCTCTATCTCTCTCTATCTATCTCTTTCTTTCTTTCATGGTCTCTCTCGATTATTTCTTTATCCATCTAATATTCCTTTTTTTGTGCAATCAAATCATTATAATTAACATCACAATAACCCTGTCAGTATACCCTCTAAACTGACTTTTATATATCTGTCCACTCCCACAGCGATATTTCCAGGGTGTCCTGTTAGAGCCCCGGCCCTCTGAGTCTAGTATCCGCCCGTGGATCGACTAGAGGAGCACCGACCCGTCCCAGAGATCAATACGCCAAGGCCTTCTCACGCCTCGCCCCCGGCTGCCCTCATCACACCCATGTAATCCTGCGTGAGGCGGGGGATCTCTCTATCCATCTTATCTACTGGATACTGGCTATTCCTGGATGATATACGGCCAACCACACGGAACCTCAAGTTTATTTAATCTACTACTGCTACTACTAGTGGGCTTAGCAAACGTGCCTCTTTTGCGGAGTGCTTGGATATGTTTTATTATACACGATTGCAAGTCATAATTATTATTTAGTGTGTCATTTGAACTGTTTTAATGGTTCATAAAGTAAAAATAAAAGTTCCGATTGTGCTAAAAAGGAGATTTTAAAACAATCAGAAAGTTATAAATAGTATCAAGCATTAGTGTTGAACTTGTTAATTTACGTTATAATTAGTGAAATTTACCTACGGAAAGTGACAAACGATCTCGGAATTCACTTTACTCCATGCCAACAGGTCTTGGAAGTCTGCAGGTTTGCGATTCGGACCAGTTATGGAAATTGTGGCAAATTGATGAAAAATACTGAGATGTGTTCCACCAGTATGGGATAAAATACTACAGCATTAAGTAAAATGAAAACTTATCATTGAATCCAAAGACGCGCGCAGGTTTGAATGGATGCAATTATAATTCCTTGCGACCTCAAAGATATCTCAGGTCATGGATGATCTACCTGGATACCTGTAAGCCTGTCCTGAACATAGATCTACCTGGATACATCTAGGCCTGTCCTGAAGATGGATCTACCTGGATACCTGTAAGCCTGTCCTGAACATGGATCTACCTGGATACATGTAAGCCTGTCCTGAACATAGATCTACCTGGATATCTGTAAGCCTGTCCTGAACATAGATCTACCTGGATACCTGTAAGCCTGTCCTGAACATAGATCTACCTGGATATCTGTGACCCTGTCCTGAACATAGATCTACCTGGATACCTGTAACCCTGTCCTGAACATAGATCTACCTGGATACTTGTAAGCCTGTCCTGAACATGGATCTACCTGGATACCTGTAAGCCTGTCCTGAACATAGATCTACCTGGATACCTGTAAGCCTGTCCTGAACATAGATCTACCTGGATACCTGTAAGCCTGTCCTGAACATGGATCTACCTGGATACCTGTAAGCCTGTCCTGAACATAGATCTACCTGGATACATGTAAGCCTGTCCTGAACATAGATCTACCTGGATATCTGTAAGCCTGTCCTGATCATGACGACTCTCAACTACAGGCACGTGTTGTGCATTATCCTGGGCGTTCTCATCATCCCGGTATACCTGGCTGCCTGTGTGCTCTCCGTCTTCAAAGCACATAGGTGAGTATCTACAAAGTTATGTCAGGGACCCGTCCGCGATGGTGCCTAGTAGTTACAGATTTGAACGATAAGGCACAAACAAATGAACCAACCGATCATAAGCATTAAAGAGTTTTTAGTGCTAAAGCTGTATGTAGTGCTCTGTGGTTGTTAGGAATAGGGTTTAAATGGAAATGATTGCCTCTGTGGATTTCGAACCCACTTCGCTTTACCACTGTAGGAGTACATAGTTTATACCAAACTGTTGTGACAGGTTTACATTGTCTCTGCAGCTGGAGTGGTGGGAGCGACAATATCAGAACTACGGTTAGCCCTGGCAGTATACATGTGTAGTACAAATAATCTTTACAACTTCGTCCCTTTTATGGGTGTCTAATTGTTTGCAGCCTGTAAAAATCTGGTCGTAACACGGGTTATCTCTAAGAGTACATACTCTTTTATTCAAGGTAAATGATAACGACAGGTGTACTTTCAAATGAACCTTGTGCAACTTTGAGTGATGTACTTCAGTTTTGTTTGCAAGTGTATAACACCTGGCGCTTGTGTGATTGTTGAATTATTCATTTGATAAAACAGACGACTCTGTCATAGAGGGTAGAAAAACACCTGAAACCGACGAGACAAAATATGAATATAAATAACAGCTACAGAAAAGTAATAATTTTGGATTGTTTTCAGACAGTTAACTACATAAAACTTTTTAAAGTGTTCTTATTTATTGGTGATATTTCTTTGCTTTGCTATAATTATATTTTTTTCTTTGATTTGCTATAATTATATTTTCCCCTCATCATATTCCTAAATCGTCGTGTTTAGAAAGGTTTTCAACTCTGTATAAAAGTTAGCTAACGTAGTTTACATGTAAGAAAACAACTATTTGCCCAGCGAGTATAATGAGCAGAGATTACACGGACCTACTGCAGAGAAATAATTACCATCCTGTTAGTTTTGTGAAAAATAACTACGTTGTGTTAGCATATCTGCATTATTTATGATGTCTCAATCAAAGTCCAATTCGATTCTGTGCTAATAGTAATATGTTTCAATCTTACTATGGTTAGTATGAATAGTTCAGATCTATTTTGTTGGAGACAAATTGCTCCGATTGTCTTTCCGCTTGCGCTTGCCGAACCACATAATCAATTTCAAGATCAATATCTAAAATCGATTTATTATCTCTCTAAAGAGTTCATGGGAAAAATCTTTCTTTGTGTAATATTGACAAATTATCTAAAATTATAGTTTGAAGGCTTTTGTTCATTAGGCTTTATCCCTTCTAACCTTATCAAGTGAACAACATAGCGAAATTATGATATGGCCTAATAAACTATTTTTAGTTTTGTACTTTGACCAAGGAAAAACTTAACAGGTGTCAACTAGAAATAAGAATGATGATAACTAATACTTATTAAAAAAAAATTGGTATCTGTATGAGATTATTTGATAAAGGGTAGGATTCTTTAAGAGAAAGAAAACAAATTTTGAAAAAGAGTCTGACTGTCTGACTTTCTCTCTCTCTCTCTCTCTCTCTCTCTCTCTCTCTCTCTCTCTCTCTATCTCTCTCTCTCTCTCTCTCTCT
>RQTK01001224.1:0-62083 GCA_003991915.1 Elysia chlorotica | reverse complement strand
TCTCTCTCTCTCTCTCTCTCTCTCTCTCTCTCTCTCTCTCTCTCTCTCTCTCTCTCTCTCTCTCTCTTTCTCTTTCTTTCTTTCTCTCGGTTTGATGTCTCCTACCCCCTGCAATGATACTTAATATTTTATAATACTGCACACTCAATTTACCCATCTATTTTTACTTCCTTCTTTTTTTCCTTTGTTGCCACCCCCAGGGATCGGAAAGCCATCAAGGCCCGGAACGAGGCGCGTCGCCTGGCCCACCCTCTGCCTGCCGCGCAGTCCAACCCCGTGGACATCATCGCCAACGAGGTCCGGGCAAACCGCTGGCACAGGCGCCACAGCAGCATCGCCTCGGCCAGGGTGCAGAGTCTGCTCAACGTCGCCAACAGTCCCAACAAGGCTGGACACGAAGACTTCAGTTTTTACTACACCGACAACTTGGACGGGAAAAAAGACTTTCCTGGAAACGAAAATGTTGGGAGGTCTAGAGATGATGTGGGAGGTAATATCAAGGCAGTCGAGAATAACATGATATATAGTGACGAGAGAGAGGAGATGGTAAGGGCTGAGAACAAACGTATGGAAGAAACTGCTTTTGGCTCTTCGTCCGTCAACTCGGGCCTGAGAGACAAAGGCAAAACACAAGAACTGAGAGAAATAGAAGCTATGGAGCGAATTCGTGTAGAAGAGAAAGCTAAAAACCGCTTGGAGTCTTTGCGTGGGGTTGATAATCCAGCAGTACACATCAGAGACGAGAGTCCCTATGGCTATGACTCTTCGGAGCAGTGGGTCAGAAATGGCAGCGGTGCGCTGGAAATGGTAAACATAGCCAACAGGGACTATCATCATCAGCTGAAAAGCCAGCGTGAACATTCCCCAATCAAACATCAGCGCTACATATTCCACCCAGCGCGCGCTAGCCGTGAAGATCTCACAGATGTCCCACTCGCCAACGTAAAGACAGCGCGACTCGCCAGGTTCGACTCTGACGAGAGCGCGGAGTCCACGCCAGCCCATGAGCTCCGGGCATACCGCGCTGGCCAGGCGCACCAAAAGCCTCCGCGGCAACACCAAATCCAGCAGCAAAGTCCGTACCATCGGCAACCTCAACACCAAGATGAAAACCTGTACCAGCGGCAACATCAAACCAGGCAGCAGCAGCAGCAGCAGCAGGTCCCGAGTCGTAGAGAACTCGATTATGATCATGAACAATCAATACACGAGAAAAGGAGGTACAGGCAGGACCAAAGTCATTTTTACAACGAAGAAATAGACCTTTCACCACGCAGGCTTTTAACGACTATGTCATCATCACGCTCCGGTGACGCCAGTTACGTTTATTACAGCAGAGAAGGGCGTTACAACGTTATCATGGAAGCTAGTCGGAGATACTCGTACGCTTCCGCCTTGGACAGAAATGAAGAAAACCTTTACTTCGCTCCATCTCGGAGTCGCTCCGTCGCCGACCTGTCATCTTCCAATGGTGTTGGCCATCTCAGGCGTGGGCGTTCACGTGATGATCCGTACAGTCTCAGGTACTATGGAAGGGTGAACAATGCTTTCTCAAACAGCATGGAACAAGGGAGATTTGTTGACTTTTAGTTTGTCTGATCACAGCAGAGATAGTGAAAAGAAATCTGAATCGTCTTATAACAATCGTTTACTGCATTGGGTTTTAACACAATTTTTGGATAACGGGACTTGCAGAGTAAAATTATGCAAATTATTGGGACATCGTGTGTTGTTTCGGAAGCCTATTTTACGTGATCATTGTGTGGGCGTTAGGGTGGATGGACCTAACATATTATTGACTCAGGCTCAGTGGAATGAAGCTGGAATTTTAAACTGTTTTATTCGACTGTCAATTCCATAATAAAAGCAAAATATTTGTATGTAATTCTTTAATAGTGGGGCCGTGGGAATTGTCTCAAACTGTTTTTCAAATGTTTCGCTTTCAAATAATTGCGAACTTCGAACACACACGGTACTTTGAATCACATCTGAATTTTATTTGTTTCCTAATTAGCTTTGAGAAGCTAGATATGATGACATTATAATTACACTGTAAAAGACATAGATTTAAGTTAAGGATGCCACAAGCTAGAGTTAATTTCAATAGTTACTGTGTACGGCTATTTTTTTATTATGTCAAAGTTAGTGTAATATCTGATATCTTCTCAATTTGGACAAACAATACATTCTGAGATCATAGTTTCCGAATCTGATGTAATGTTATAAAGAATTAAATTTAAAAATTGAGACTTGTTATTACATTGATTCCGTACAGTTCTTAGTGTGACTAAATCATTGAAGTGTCAGTAGTGAGAAGTGTTTAGTTTGTATTAACACTATATGGCGCTCTAATGTTTCTATGCAACAAGAAAATGAAAATACTACAAAACCTGCAACAATAAGAATGTGCGGTTGTACATGATTACTTTGTCCAGCCTTACACAGATTAAAACTAGTCATTCAGAGCCTTTGAGTGTGTGCTAACAAAATTCCCTGATTGTTTTTATGTGCAAATCACATCAATACACTGACGATTTGAACAAAGTTAAAGATCTTGACATATATATGTAATTTTGTCACAACTTTTCTGTTTTTACTGATTATTTTCATACGTCATTGTCATAGTCATCAGTAATAACAAAATAATTATGGTTATAGCAATAGTAATGGAAAACCACCACCACCAACAACAACAACAACAACAACAACAACAACAACAACAACAACAACAACAACAACTGTTATTGGTAACGCTACACTCTGTTTTGTAATTTTAAATATAACATATGTTCATTTTCATTCCCTTTTAAAGTATATTACAATTATGCCACACTGCTATGATCACGGATTTCTAGAAATTTCCTTTTTTCATAAATATGATTGGCGTCTGTTAACCATTGACTGTAAGTGGACATGGATTCTGCACCTCTATATTTTTATACGTTAAATTATGCATAAAAGAGTAACGATGGCCGCATTATAGGACCATACTTATCGCAATGTATATTGAAATCAATATGGTTTGTCTAAACTTAAGTCGTAAGTACAACGTCTCGGTATCTTACAAACGTTTTGGTCTGAAGAATGGGAATAAGACCTCTTAAGACGAATTGTTAATCTTACCGCGATCTTGTATTACGACCCCCTAGACAAAAAGTAGCTAAGCTTGAGTCTAGCATATCTTTGTTTGATATTGTTGTTGTTGGGTTTTTTTTTGTCTTGCCGTTGTTTTAAAGCTTCCAAAACATGCAGGTTATAACATTGAATTCCATCTACCATAAAACCAAATTAAAAAAGTATATTTTTTAGATTATTGAATTTGTCTGTGTTGTATTATTACAAACAATCAATGCACAATATGTTGTGGTATTGCTTTTCTTTTGAAAAAATATATACATATCTTGGATTGCTTTTTCTAAAGTTGATTGTGAAATGTAAGCATGCACGATTTTCCTTCTCTCTTATGTTTTTTTCGAGTCGGGTAGCTGCACTGTATCAACACGAGAAAGCCACCGTCAGTATGCAGTTATAGCCGTGATGGTTTGCAGGTTTGTGCACTACATGCCTTGATCTGATAATGGCAAAGGCCTCGCGTAACTTGATAGAGAATGCAGACGGAACCTTGTTCCTCTCTCATCACGATATGCTATATTTTTTTTTAATTGTGGGTTATTTTGTATTGAAAAGATAATAATTTTTGTTTTTAGTTTTTTTTTTCCTTTTGAAATATCCAATGGTTAGGGCGCCTCCAATACACATTCAACACTGATCACTGGTGTTATCTTTCCGGAAAAGCATAGCGTTCATCAACGCAGTATAATCATTTTAAAAATATAATGTAAAATTTTCTATAAACGGCCACTTACTTATTTAATAAAATAACAGTAATATAGGAGGATGTTGGCTGGTCGAAACATTTAAACATTCAGAAAATTTTAGGGCTTCGGATTTTAAATCTGTTTAATTACCCTACGTGGAAATTACCTAATGAAATTTTTTGGTAATTTTGTTAGTTTTGTTTATGATGTCTTTAATTTAATAGACGCTATTTGACAGGTCCATGTTACTGTCATTTTAAAATTATTTTAAATCCTCATATTTGTGCTACAATTCCTTTCTATAAAACGTAATTTTTATACGTAATTTGTGAGGCAAGGGGGAGTGGGAGGCGTGGAATGAGTAACTCGGAAGTTTTCTTTCATCTATGATATACTATGATTTTCGATGAACATTGAATAATTATGCAGGCACTTGCCAATATTACACTGATTTCATTGTATTCCGTTATGAAGCCTTTATATAGACAATGTGAAATAATCATGAACATCCATAATGTGATATGTTTATGAAGAAATATTTGGTAAAAAGGTAAACCGCATTAGTATGAATAGTATACTTGACTCATTGCTTCTATTTGGTTTACATAATTATTATCTTGTGCAATGTCAGTGCCCAGAAAAGTACTGCGAGCTTTTACATTATTTTTTTTATTTCAATCTAACCACCATTTTGGAACTTGTTGACACGAGATTTTTTTCACATTAAAATATAAACAATCGAAGGCAGTTATTTCTTGTTTATCGTTTGTCGTTTTAGAAATGTCATGTACGTTCGAGTATGTGTACCTGGAGAAATTAGTTAAGTTATTTAATTTCATAGCTTCATATAAAGACGACTCTTACAGCAAAATGTATCATATACATGTATTCAATTTCCAACACACTTTGTTAATGTATGTATTTTGTTATCATTGACAGTAACCATGCACTTACCCAAACCAGGGAAGGAGGTCGCAGACATGCATTCGATTAAGGAAAAAAATCAAGTAGGATGACATGCGCCAATGCATTTGTCCTTTCTGTTTCTTTTTTTAATGTGTTTTTGTTTTTCTGTTGTTGTTCTTTTTTATTGTTTTCTTTTTATATCTTGGCACATAACAAAACATAATGTCTTATCTTACACAAAATATATCATAAAATATATAATGCTACATCGTCCGCAGCTTAATGAAAGTTGTTATTTTTTTATAAGTAGCCTTAGCAAGCTAATATGAAAAATCTGCTGTGTAAATATAAAAGCATTTGATCTAGTTCAGTTTCGGATTTAAAATATAAATAAAAATCTGTAAACACCATTAATTTTTGTGTCGATGAAATAAAGATACAAATAAATACAAATAAGGAGCTTGTTTGTATCCTCAAAATTTAATTACTTTACGCGTAAATAACTTGCTAGTATATCTGTGTATAGATAACTCCCAGATCTAAGGGGTTGGCAAAGTATAGATAGAACAGTTATATTCTAGTAAAAATGCCACGACTAATATCCAACCGACATTGAGCCATTAAGAGTCAGAAATCGATGCAAAATGCTTTTGGTATTAGAAAATAAAGCTTATCCTACAGGTCAGAGCGATCAACAAAATATTCTGAGGGCAAAAAACGCAATGATTATTGCATTGGAAATTTTCAATTGCTGTTGAAAGTGACTCAATTGCGTTTAGATTTTTAGTTTAACCACTCAAAAACACTAAAGAGTTATTAAAACGATGTTTGATTTAGCCAAAACAGATGCTGAAATGTTCTTTTGCTTTGTTTGTGTTTTAAGGGCCATTGTTAGCAATCACACTATCTCGCAATTATTAAGTCCCAAGACTTGACAATTTTAAATATTAGTACACAGAGACGGAGCAGTGACACTAGGACTTCTGTCGCGTGTTTGAGTTTGAGTTGGTTTTAACGTCCAGCGTCACACTATATAGGATATATTGTGGACGGGTCCTAAGACTGACGTCTGACAATTTTACGTGCAGCCACACACGCGACAGGGCGGGGTACCATGACTCTTGTCTTAGCCGACGACATTAAACTTGCACCAACCCAACCAGTAGAGGATTAAATCGCCAGGGTTCGAACCACGGACCTCCTGCGTCGGAAACCGATGTTCTACCCCGGGACTATCGCGCCCTAGGACTTCAGTCGCAGGCGATCACTCCTGGTGACACCGACTCATCCAGTAGGGAACAAGGCAGCCTGATCAGGATTCGTACCTGTGACCTCCTGCACAGAGGACGCGTGTTCTAACGATAAACCTAGATTTCCGCTTCCCCCAACTCCGTGCGCAGGGTAAAAAAAAATATCATATACCCATATCATAAATCTTAGCAGATTGAAATTAACCCGTGTTTGTTTTGTATCGGTATTATTCTGCAAATACAAATGCATGAAATACATGACTGTGTCATATAAAACTTAAAGTTTTATTTTTTAGTAAGTATTTCGTTTTGGTTTTCTCCTGTAGTTTGTTGGTTTGTAGTCTATATTTTTATGATGGTAATGTAATTGTTTTACACCACAAAATTTAATTATTTTTCACCAATACCCCTACGTGTTAAACAAAGCATATGAGTGACTTTGAATGAGTTCCACGAAATTTGATATGTAGCGACAAGCCGATAGTTGTAGATCAAGGACTCCGGTAATTTCCACCCTTATTAGAGAGAATTGGTCAAACAGTCAGATTCCTTATTTTTTAGAAGCTGTAAAACGTGCCTATTTATTCCATGTCATATAATTCCACGAATCGTGTGTTTTGTTGACGAGTTAGTTGGGTTCTTTTGTTGTTGTTTTTCATTAATACAGTCAAATCGTTACCTCGGTTGTTTTATTTCCTGTATCATTTCCTACTGGTTACTTTTCTCCTTTTTAAAAACACTCTACATTTTTTAAATATTTGAAATTAGATTGCGGCAGGAGCAAACAAGTATAAAAAGGAGCTCAGTGTTAGTATACTTTTGAGGTCCATTTCTCTCTTGGCATTAAATTGGTTTATATTTAATTCAAGCCATTAAAAAATCCATTTTTATAAACAGCCTGGTCCCCATGGTGTCTTGTTGCTAACCCACAATTCTTAAGATATTATTTAATCGAAGACAAAACAGTGAAATTGGAAAATAGTTCAATTAAAGTAGAAAGAAGGTAAATGTGCCTGGATGCATTAAATGCCATTTTGAACACTGCAGAATTTTAAAAGCTGCCGCTCGATGATGAAAGTTTGGATTCGATGTTGGATTCTTGGTATTTCGTTTCGATTCATTAAAAACATTTATTCTTGTTCAAAATTCCATTTAGGTTTTCAACAAATCCACATGCAACATGGCAAATGCTGTAGATTCACAAATTGTGGGATCGAATTTTAAAACTTTACTATGTTATTATCGATTCATCAAAAAGCAGGCCGTAAAAAGTAACCTTTAATCATTTAACTGCAGAGTTAAAATCACTATGTGTATTCAGATTGGTAGATAAAAACGGACTTTGTGGTGGATTAATACTGTTTATAAACAGTATTAGTATGCCAGTTTTGTTCTTTGGATTAATTGCAGCAGTTCTAGTTTCTGCATGCCAACTTTATCCAAGACCTCCTTATTTGTCACCTTATCTTTCCAAGAAATTCTGTTCATTCTCCTATACATCCACATTTCCAAGGCATCTATTCTCTTCTCTACTTTTATAGATTCACTTAATGTCCATGTTTCACTTGCATATAAGAACGGTGACCACACAAAACATTTCATTGTTCTCAGTCTGGTTGGCAAACTCACTCTTTTGTTGGTCAGTATTTGTGAGTATTTTGAGAAGGCATTTTTGGCGATGGTGATGCGTCTCTTCATTTCTGAATCAGACCTACCATCTGTTGTTATTAACTGGCCCAAATAAACAAACTGGTCAATCTGCTCAATGGACTTGCCTTTAACCTTTATTTCTGCTTTAGGTGGCTCTTTCTTGGATATAACCATAACCTTGGTCTTCTTCACATTCATAAGTAGCCCATACTTTCCACTGTGCTCTTCTATGATGGTGACTAGGTTTTGTAAGTCATTTTGAGATTCTGCTAAGAGTACTGTGTCATCTGCATACCTAAGGTTATTTATATTTTCACCATTTATTTTCAGACCTGGTACTGTATTAATCTCCCGGAATATGTACTCTGTGTGTAGATTAAAAAGCGATGGAGATAGCACACAGCCTTATCTAACACCTTTCTTTATATCAACATCATCAGACAATTCTGATCTTAGTCTTCTGCGTCCAGTATAAATGCGATATCAGTGCTATATCATTAGAGTCAATGTCTGTTTTTTGCATAGCTTGAATGAGTTCATTATGCTTTACACTATCAAAAGCTTTACTTTGAGTTATTTTTTGAAAATTCATCAATGATCGATCATTAAATTTTTATATTGTGTCCCTCTATTGTTGCTTAATAATAGGTGCGCAGCGCGATGCGAAGATGTTAAAAAAATATAGCTCACTTTGATTCTTGCTACAAGTTTATGAATAATTCGGTAACTTGGCCTTCTATTTTTGGACGCCTTGCCTATGACACAAAATCATTTTTAAAGACAGTTGTGATGAAACGCAATGCGTGTATTTTTTGCACTCTTTTATTCATAAAAATTGTCAGTCTTTTCCGCTAAATGGAGCTCTGTGTACTTATTTGTTTGCCTTTTACAAAACTCCATTTTTTTAAGATTTTGATTTCAGCTTAAATCTAGAGCATGCTAAATTTGCCCAAAGAGGTTTGGTTCATTTGAGCAGCAGTTGACTATCACTGTCTTGATCGCCAAATGGTTTAGATGGTATTTCTCTTGCCTTACGGAAAGGAAGTTCAAGGTTCGACACTCAGCTGGAGGCCCTGTCTTTGTTCATGGTTTTGCAGGAAACTTTGGCAGCTTAAATCAAACAATTGATACATTTTATATTATTGTCACAAATATACAGAATGTTTCTTTTCCTTGTGTAAAATCTAGATTCTACCTTTAGATCTAGATTAGGTCCAATCTATATTTAAAACTTACGTTTTAAGCTTACTCGCACCTACGACGATATAACTATTTCTTGAGATCAGACCGTTGCGTGTAGCAAGGATTAGATACAACAGCTAGTCTAGGGTCTGAGGCGGTGCTCACTTACCTCCTTTTGTATTGCATGAATTAATTATTTTTCTAAAGAATATGTGTTTTTAATTGTGTTGTTTGTTTTAGCGTAAACCACTTATTTAATTTTCATTTTGCTGGTGTCTTTTTCGTGTGAATAATTTACCATCTAGCAACAGTATCCAAAGAAAGGAACATACCCAAATTTTCGATTTCTTTGTGCCCTTCATTTTTCATTCGCCAAATGGCAACAACATTCCATCTGTCTTTTCTATCCATGTCTAGATCTAGAATTTTTGGGTACAAATCTCTTCTGCCGCCTGTCATCGGGACACAATCATGAGCAGCGATGTGAGCTCTCCTGCTCCAGAAACAAAGGATGAAGACATGTTGCCTTACTTGGGCTTTCGTGGCATCTTCTGGTTGACATTGGGTTCCTTGCTCATCCCGATTTACCTAATTGCCTGCATACTGTCAATAATCAAGGCATACTCGTATGTGGATATAACTGTAATCGCTTTCATCATGGTAGACCAACAGTTAATGTGGTAGACCCTCACTTAACTTATTATACGGAATGACAATGTACGTAGTATTTTGAAAAGCCCAATGAGTTTGGCAGTTTATATTATCGGGTATTTTTTTTAAAGTAATTTTAAAAAAAAGGGGGGGGGGGGTAAATGAATAAATGCGGTTGACGTCAAGAGATGGTTATCCCTTTAAATATAAATTTTCAGTGGCTAAGCCATGGACGAAGTATTAATTTAGATTGATCGGTATGGCCTATTTATGAGATAGATTATTCATTATTCAATCAATCAGTCAATCAGTCTGTTTATAAACCATACATTGATAAATGTATGACTAAAATTATAGTTTTTATGCAGATCATAAGTTTCTACTTAACACCGTCAGACTGATTTTGAAAAAACACACATTAAAAGTTTCACCTCTATTTAGTTTTAAGTATCCTCGGTTTCTTGAAAGAACCTGAATGGTGAACGGGGCACCAACTGAGATTCGAACTTCGGACCTCCTGGTCGTCTGTCCAGAACACTATCAAGTGAGCTATCTGATACTCCTTCACACTTCATGTCTCCTCTTTTACCCCTATAAAACTCATATTCATTTATTCTCTTATAGTGTTAAAGTGACCATTTCTGGTTATGGCCTTATAAAAATCCCATCCATTTTCTACTCAACTATGATCATCATCTTTCATTTAGTCTTATAAATTCCCATTCATTTTCCATCCAGCAATAATCATAATCTTAAATTTGGCCTTTTAAACTCACTTCCACTTTCTCTCCAACAGAGACCGTAAGATAATAAAGACGCGTATTCTCGCGAGACAGATGTGCCAGAATCCTCCTATTCCACTCTCTCCGGTGGATATCATCGCGAGGGAGGTCCGCGAGAACCGCTGGCACAAGCGCACGAGCAGCCTGGCCCTCGTGAAGATCCGGAGCCTGTTGAGAGCTAACCCTCCGCCCAACTCTGGTGCGAGTACAAAATCTAACGTCACTAACTCAAACTCTGTCGGGAGAGAGAAAGGGTTGGACCCAGGCGACCATGAAGCACCCAGAGAAGATGTGAAAAAGAATCGCGAAGCTGGAGATGAGAGTGGGGCTGGAGATAGAAGCAGGTTTGAGATTTAGGGCGACTGCAACAATGGAGTGCTCTCTTTGGTAACTAATGAAGACGGGCCAATGGTGGAACAGGGTAGAAAGCTGTTATGATCGTATATATACATGTACATAGTGATACCTAGATGCAAAAAAGACAAAAGACAACTGGGACAAACCAACTGTTAATTTAAAGACTTGAAAAGTGAGAGGTCGCTTTCACTTTGAGAATAACGAGTCTGACTGAGTCAATTCATTGTAGCAATGCATTGTAAAAAAAAGTACAAATGGTTTTGATATGTGTGATTGTATTATTAATATGTGCAAACATTGAAAATAAAATATTTTTCCTTGCAAAATTGTATTCAACATGGATTAAATAATTGTATCCTGCTATTGCCTTGTAGGGTTCTATAATGAGTAAACATAAATTAAATTGTCCAATAATTTTATTGACAGGGTCTATTATTATTATTATTATGATATTAAAACACGTTGTGGTGGCACATTAACAATTACAAGAGAAGTGAAACGGTTGGCACATTAACAATTACAAGAGAAGTGAGACGGTTTTCTGTTTTCATAAAAACAAAGCGAATATTTACAAATAAATGTAAAGCAGCACTGGTGTGGAGCGCCTATAATAACAGCTGCGTGTTTTTAAATGGTGCTGACTTAAAAATGTGTGAAACTGCCATTGTATCTGTAAATGTTGCTTAGCCGTAGTGCTTTGAATTTGGCAGTCAGTGTGTCACGTCTATTAGGAAACAATGTACACGACTTCAGATCAATAGAGGTTTGTTGGTAGGTCGGTTTCTTTACATCAAACGTCAGCATCTAAGCTACATAACGGATAAATCCCTAGACTAACGTCTGACAATAATATACGTGCTGCCACACAGAGAGTATGCGGGGAGACCATGACTCCTGTCTTAGACAGTTACATCATACTGGCACCGACCCAAGCAGAAATGTGCCTAGTTGTGGAATCAACCCGCTTGGGTTTCAGTTCTCTATTTTTTATGTTTTTTTGTTTGTTAATGCAATGTACATTATTGTATAGGGACCACCGGACACGAAATAGATGTAAATCCTTTCTGCCATAGAAAGTCAATAACTCGTGATGGTGTAATGTAAATGTAAAGTATAGCGGGCACAATGTAATATTTTGTATCACTGTGAGCAATGTGTACTTTATAATATACTATTATTTTTGCACAAAATAGAATGTACCGAAGAATGAAAAACCTTCATAGGGAAATAATGATTTACATCAAGATTTGGAAACACTATTGTTCTCTTAACGCATAGTGTGGATCAACAATTTCAAAATAGTAAAAAAATGAATTCATTGTTGACAAAATTTAAAAAAAACTTCGACTTTTCAGTTACAAGATAGTCTTATATGCTATAAAGTCGATGTCACTTATTGTATGAAATACCGTGCTTTAATGGTTGTTCGTTAGGAAACTAAATTATATTACTGTTTGCTATGATATTTTGGTTCAGTAATACGAAGGCCAACATTGGGTGTTCTACTTATTGAAGAACTTGTCAATGGTTAAACAATTTCCTCAACACTACTCGTTAGAAGAGTGGAGAAGCGTCGATGGGCAGATTTATGAATTCGTGCTCTAGAATTAGGGTAAGTTTGTTTATTCCACATGGGCATCAAATTATTTTAAGACTATCGATTCGGATAAGATAAGATGTACTTTTAGTGTCCAGCCAAGGATAATGGTCATCGTGTTTACAGGAGCTAAAAGCAAGATAGATAGACACTAATCATTACATGTATTCAAAAACAAATAGCGTAAATATAAAAAAAGATGAAAGATGTGTATGGAAATTTATATGAACGATGAGAATAGTTAACGTTACACAGGTTATAAAGCACTAATGATACACAATTGTTATTATTTATATGTATATAAGAATACAGTGTATTGAATATTACACATGGTTATGATCACACAATAACAGAGACCAAACAGCCAAAATGGTATACTTCAGAATATGTCGAGATGTGTTTAACAATTAATACAAAAGTTTTATGGTGCGTAGGTAACGCAGTCATCAGTGATTTAGAATATCGATTAGTTCTTGCCCTCGGATGTCTTGGTTTTCCAGACTGTTGAATCAGAATTAACTGTTTATAAAGAGGATGCCTTTGGTCTTTCACTTGGTCCAATAGACGTGATACGCTGCAAGCACTTTCACTTGTAATTGCAGATGTCTCGCTTGTAATTTTAGAGATTTTTATTTTTAGTATTTATTTTTCGTATTCCCGCCCAAAGCCGTAAAGCAAAACGATATAACGCTAAGCATTGCCGTTTTGCAAAGCATGTAGATCATAGATTTATCGATATTGAAACGATTTTGACTCAGTCTGATAAAAATGAATTCTTTAGTTAAAAGTCCGCCTAAAAATGCTGCGGTCCATAGGTTACAGCGCTTGTTGATGTTCATGGTAATTATTTGTTTTTCTACAAGGATGATAATGAGGTTGGGTGGTATTAAATGCACTTGAAAATCGATAAACAATTTCTGCGCATGGTATGTCTTGGGTCTATTACTATTAGCAAAAATTAACAAAATGGCGTACTCTACGCTATTTGAACAGGCATGATCATTTAATTCTTATAGTCTTTAGTATCACATGATTCAATAACAATAGATCAACCAGTACACTCGAAACACCCTTTCAACCCTCTCAACTGCTCATTATCTTTCTAGTTTATTAATTTGATTTTAAAACAGTTTTGTAGAATGGTATCAGGGGGCAATGTTGTGCTCTAAGTCTGCTAGCGGTGGTAGGCTAGAAGGGCTTTGCTTCAGTATGCGTTCCGGAGACTTACAGTTCCAGTGGTCTGTTGTTTCTTGTCGGCGGTTGATAACGATCTCTGACAGACCATTCCAACTATCCACAATTCTGAGACACAAAAGGTGTTTCGGAAATCCAGTCGGCACATATCTATGTTTGTGCCGTGTGAATTTGTGGCCCCTGGTGACATTAGAAAAATCATCCTAAGAATGTGTTGGTTGAGTGAGCAAGGTCTATACTCTCATGTGTTTATAAACTTCTATGGGATATATGATTTTTTCTCTTACGCGTTTGTAGCGATCAATGTAATTATGCTGGCTGAGGTGTAACTTTGACACTCGTGTTTCTTTGCAGTAAATTGGGTTCCAATTGAAAAAGAAGTCCTTTCTTGTCTTACTTTCTTTTTAAATTTGCCTGCAAAATGAATAAAAGATAATGTTTTAAAAATCATATCCTATTTAGAAGCTATTATCACTCGCTCTCATATACTGGTATAGTTAAAAGAAAGCTTCCAACTCCAGCGAGACTGTACAGTGCGTCACCTCCGTTTGTGGGTCACCATAAATCTTTAAAAAAAATCATTATTAAGCTTAGGCGAAAATGTAAATCATGATTAAGCTCGAGACAAAAGTGTGTCAAGATTTTTTATTGAAACACAATCATGCAATTGTGCGTCATTAATATATACGTCGATTGACAAGCAGATACGATACATCTTGGGAATCCAGGTGACAGCAAGTCAAAGGAAACAGTCGCCTCTCCGCAGAGACACATATTAAATAAACATATAAATAAAGTATGTTGGCGCATCCATGAGGTAGGCAACAGAGAGGATCTTTATTGTGTTCGTTTTTTCTTGATTTCCCTTTCTTTCATCAAAGCTATACGCCTTGTTCAAACAAAGGAGAAAAAGGCGGGTTCAAAATTGGGGAAATAGTTCTTCGTATTATTTTGATCGATAAAAGGCTTAAAGATCCAAAAGTGGTGCTCAGTGTTTCCGTGCCACTAGGTTAATAGGCTTACACTGGAACAATTGCCCTGTGGATAATGTGAAGCTCAAGGGGCGTGGTGACTGAACTCAACAGTCTCTGACCGATAGACAAAAAAGAACTTATCAAAGAATAAAAAAAAAGTAGACGAAAATTTTACCGCAAGTTATTTTTTTTATGAATTCTAAGAACAAGTTGTATCTACTTTGATTTGTAAAAAAAATGCAAATTTTTCAAAATGTCATCTTTGCTGAGATTTGTTTCGTATGTTTTGCATAGAATCTTCGGCAGAGACCGGGCATCAGCTCAGATTCCGGACGCGGAGCTTTTGCTCCTAAGACCAGATCTAACCGACTAAACCCTCTGACGCCTTGGAAAATGTTCATCTAGTAAACGATTTTCATTATTAAGTTGTGAACACGGCGAGATGTGAGTGCATGTGCACTGCAGTGTTTGATTTTACTTAAATAAAAACATTCCTTCATTTTTTAAATAAAGTTTTGGACGCTTTCAAGCAAATTCATATGCCGGTTGCATTCATGGCACTTGCAACTTAATATTGATTTAAACAAATAAAGAACGTTTTTAAAACGCTGTTTTTTGACATGATATAATGCTTTAGGATTCTTTTGAGACAACAATCCCGTAGTCAATCAGTACGTGTCATTCTTTATAACTTGATTTCATGTTGGGCTACTGTATGACACTTATAATTGCCACATAGTTGCTTAGGGTATAAACTTCATGTCGATCCAATGTCCGTTTTGTTTGCTTTTATCATCTGTGCATCAAATATTTATTGATGGAAACAAAAATGGTCAAATCATAAGGTAGGAAGAAAGAGGCAAAAGGTAAGGAGCATCTCAAAAACAGGTGCTGAAAGCTAGAGGCAACAGAAAATGAACAAGAAGGTGAGACAGCGAGAGAGAGAGAGAGAGAGGTTTGAGTTTGTATAGCCGGGTTGGTATTAAAGTCTCGTCTTTTCAGGCCATACAATTATATTTTATTATACTCCATAAAACATGTAACGACTGCTGTGAAAACATAAATGCGATCCAGACCAGAGTTTGACTTAAATAAGCTGCTGAATTTTCTTGACTTTTACCATCTGCTGCAATTTCTTTTTTCTTCTACCATCTGGTTAATGTTCTCGACTTATAGTTATACTAGATGGTGAATTTTCTTGACCAATAAATTTTCTTGAGTTTTCGATTTTTTTCCAGTTGGTGAATTCTCTTTAAATTTTATAGCTTGCAGCTGGTGAATTTACTTGACTTAAAGCATGTGGCCAACTTTCTTCACTTATGCCTCATGGTCAATTTAACACTCTAATCTTTGATTGATTTTAAAAAGCCTCATATTTCTTCCAAGAATATATAATTTTTAGAACATTGAAATTTTCCTTGATTTTTTTTCTTGATATCTGATAGTCACCTGCAATAGGGCAACGAGGGTAAATAAGTCGTAGTTTTAACTTTTAAAATCATTTTATTATGCCTTAAACGCACATCTAAGATGTTGAAAAAAATACAACTCTACAATATAAAAATCCCTTTTCCCTTAAGACAAGAGGCTGTTCATAAATTCAATGAAAATAGCGCTAAACATCATACATTTTTATGTATTTATTTTCATTTAGGGAACAGTTCAAGAAAACATGTAATTCATATCTTAATAAACATACAAGCAAGTCAATTTAAATTAAATATTCTAATAATTTCATTTATGAAAATGTGCACATTTTCTCGTCTACTACAGCTGATGAGATAACATAGCACCAGCAACCTTCAACACTTTATGCTACAGAATTATGTTGAATGGAAAAACAAAGTATTTGAACATAGTCTTTAATCATTATGCTCTGATCTCATAGTCCTACAGCCCTCTGAGCAAATATTTCCCCGAAACTGTCCATTGTTTTTGTTTGAGAGATAAAAAAAACTTACATCAATGCTTTTGACCCAGACGAGTTGATTAGAGAGAGAAAAATCCAAAAACGTGAAAGGTTTATGTTTCCTAAAAAAAAAAAAAATGTTAAAAGTATCTTTCCTCAGCTTTATATTTTTACAGCACTTCTTTTTTTTTTTTTTTTTCGGTAAATTGAATTTGATTTCATTCTGCTAACAAACAGAAATGATTTTAAAAACCTTATGGTTGTTATAAGGCACATGTCAACTTCTTTTTTCTTTTTTAAAAGATTTCTACCTACAAATTGATTTGTCACAGGAAATTCTACAATTAACCGTAAATATAGATAATATTTAAGCAAAGTCAATAGCTCTTTTTGTTTTAATGGGGTAGTTTTATTCATTTCAATGCATATTTTAAGGGATTTATTTGTTTGGAAATTATATGACATATAAATTTGCATTCAACTTTATATTATACTATTAAACTTTATGTGTGCATTTAATTTGAAAGGAAATCATCTTATAATATGTTGTTTTTTTCATCAAAACAATTAATGCTTCAAAATATAAACAAAATAGTAAGGTAGTAATTTAACTGATTTTACAACAAAACCAAAAGGACTGTATGTACATGCACACTCAAAATAATAGATCTACCAATAAATCCAAATTCCAAAAACCCAATAAGAAAGTAAATGCAACTATTGATTCAAAGAAAGAAAAATAAAATCTATGAAATCCTGTACACCAGTTTAATGTAAAATCAGACATACAAAACGATATTTGACACATGATAGGTAACTCTAACGGCAAGTTAATGAGTGGTGTAAAATATACATGTATAATATTAGGGAAGGAGAGTACGGTTTTAAATCTTCATCACAGATATATGACAGACTTGAAAATAATCAAAACTAAAATTGTGAATAGCTGTTAAGTATATAAAGTAAAATATAGAAGTTAGAACTGATTAGAACTGAAAAAAAAATGTATTGTGCAATAAGAAGAAAGCAATACCTAATATTTATTTCATTTGAAAATCTTGTTAGTGCAATACCCTTATCCAATTCATGTTTGTTAACATACATTTAAAAGATGTAATGGCATAATTCCTATAGTTAATTGATTTTCAAATCACTAACATTTAAATAAGCGATTCATACAAAATTCCCTCTCTCACAGTCAGCATTGTGTAATAATGAAAACTTATAATGTACTAAGCACACACACACACATGCAAAAACACACCACCTATACTACATCACATCTGAGCACATTTAATTATAGCATTTGAAAAAATTCAGACTTTCTATCTCAAATGATAGAGCTGCGCTTCTTTATTCTGCTACCACAAATACAGTCTTCTACAAGCTGTCTGAGTCCTGGTGATACTATGGTATGCTAACAGAATAATAGGATTAGTTGATTGTATGAATAAATTGATAGTGAACTCAATCTTGGAGATTTACTATGCTCTACTTAGTCTGAGCTTGGAAGAAAAAGTCCTCGTAACAATAACAATGAAATCATGATAGCTGAGGATTTCTAAACAACCTATTTCAAAGTTTTTAAAAATGTTGTTTTCACAGCAAAGTTTGCATGGTGGACACAACTCGTAAACTTAAAGTCTAATCCAATTAATAAACCCTTCTTTTTCCCTTTTGTCAAATCTTACCTGATGAAACTTAAATTTTTCAGAAAAAAATGTGTCTTTCCTACAGTAAAATCTTCAGATAAGTTGCAGGCCACCTTTTTAACTCTATTTAGAACTTTAATACAGGGCTCATTTACAAAAATAGTTTTCACTCATTAAAATTATTTTATTGATAAAAAAAATAAGAAACTATTCACCAATTGCTAATTGCAGTAAATATATCTGGTAATGGTATTAAGATGCACCGAGTGTGAATGTAATTTGGATTGATTATTCATTTTTTTTTACACGAGATTTTACATAAGTATAGAACATTGTTAAATATCAGTTTAAAACCACAGAAACAATTATCATTTGCGTGACTTAAAACAACATTTACCACATGTTTTATATCACAGCATCACATATTTTAACAAATCAGGGATGTGAAAGTCCAAGATAATTCTCAGAAAAGGTTCACATCCCCTTAAAACAATAATACCTATCAGCAATTTTTTCTCTAAAAGAAACTGTACATATAAATAGTGAAGGACAGTATTGTAAACTACATATGAGCCAATCAGACTGCACCAATGATTTAGGCACAGCAGTTGACAAACAGATTTATTTGTTGATGTTGTCATGCTAATGGCTGACTGGATATGAAATTATTCTTTTACAAGTTATTCACGGGTCAACTGACAGAGAGCTAAATACTGGCATTCCCAACCCTAACTAACCAAGGTAAATCAGCTTGGCCATTTTTTAGCCCTTAATAGAGCGGGTTGACTAACAAAAATAATGCATTTCAGTAAAACAGCACTGATTTACAAGCACAGAGTAGAAACATGGTTGACATAAGGGAAGCGCAGGTTGTAGTATTTAGACAAGTATAGGATGAACAAGACCAGTTGATTGGTATGGACTGGTGACTGAGTGACTGATTACATGTAGTACAGTTTACACAGTAGCACACAAGTGACTGGCTGTCACGGGGAACCTTTGGCACCACTCGATAAACTAAGGTGGTGGCTACCAATACCTGACAAGTAACAACTACATAAGACACATATAGGACTATACCACACAGGTCTGAATTTACTAAAACATGGTTGAAAAGTAAATGGAAGAATTAAATAATCCACTTTGAGTTCGCATTAAAGCAAAACCCCAAATTTCTGAAAGAGAATTTTGCATGAAATATCAATACTTTTTTGGCACTAGGCAGTGATCTACAATACTATAAATGATAGTATAGACACACCTTTCAATAAGAAATGCAGCTCTCAGTACCATCTCTACAACAATGACTAGTTTGAATCAACTTAGCGGCAAGGTAAACTACAGATTCATATCATACGATTACAACATGAATACACTACAGACAGAGAGATAAAACTTGCACCTCTTGAGGAGAAGAAGATCTTATTATGCTAGTAAATATTACGGGAAAATCACAAGTAATATACATTAGTGCAAATGAAGCTTCTACATGGTATATTGTACCAATTAATGCAATTAATTTTTGTATTTATTTTAATATTATTAGTGTTAAGACTTTTACAGGTGCAATTTTTAAAGACACAAAATTTTCAACCGTTAGTTAACTCTCAAGCAATCCACGATAGGGATTTCGATGCCCCGATGATTGATGCTATGCCCTTACTTTCTTCAGGCACCAAATGGCATATAAATAAAACCTAATTTGCCTTTTGATGTTTTTAATAAAAAAAATTAGTTATTTAATTGCACAAAAAATAGTATTTTATTTAAAAAATGGATGAAAGAGTTATTATTTGTAGAAAGATCTTCTTTCCTGTTCAACATAGAATTTCAGGCAAATATAAGATTCTCAGTGCATGTATATCAAAATCAATCTAGTTGGGTAATGCTAAGGTTAAAAAAGTATAACACTTGTCCATTCACTAACAACAAGAGAAAAATAGGAATAAGGGAATAAAAGGTTGAATTAACAAAACAATTTTTAGAAGCACACAACAAACAAAAAATCTGGCATCTTTCCATACAACCTATAGCACATCATATAAATTTAAATTAATAAAATTATATATCCTGTTCCAATACTTTATACACCTTGCTTCTGTCCAAAGATGAGTTATTTCACTTCATTTTTATGTTTGATTTTACAATAACTCATGGGTGTGTGTCTTTGAGTCAGTTGATTTCTCATTCCCCTCTCACTCGTCAGGCATAGTAGTTTGGCGAGACTAGAACTTCTGTAAGTGTAACTAACTGGTCATCAGTGAACATTCTCTTGTGATCATGCCAATTGTCATGATGAGTTCGTCTGAAATCACTCAGAGTTTTCGTCACCGTTTTCTGGTGCAGAAAGAAGACAGATTTCAATATATCAATAACATTCTCAATGCAATGATAAATTTCAGGGGGCAATTTAAACAAAAAGATTTACAACAAATGAAACTCTTCTAATAATTTGAATTTATAATTATAAAACTAACAACAACAACAAAAAACAAAACAAAAGATTTTCAAAATATACTTCAGTATTAAAGTGAGAGAGAGAGAGAGAGAGAGAGAGAGAGAGAGAGAGAGAGAGAGAGAGAGAGAGAGAGAGAGAGAGAGAGAGAGAGAGAGAGACAGAGAGAGAGACAGACAGACAGACAGACAGACAGAGAAAGAGAGAGAAACAGGGATAGAGACAGACAGACAAAAGACAGAGAAGGGAAGCTTGGGTGAAGGTACAGAACCTTCATGGCAGACTCACCCCAATGGGCTGTGGGTCATTGACATGGACACTGAGATCCACTAGGACCTGAGGTATGAAGTCTGGCACGTCATAGGGATAAGCCTGAACACACGCACTCAGCCCAAGCACCCCGGCATGCCTCTGTATGAGCCGCTGGAGTGGGATATTGCTATCTGTGGAGGGTCCGCTACCTTGCTGCCCACTTGTTGCACGAATTTTCTTCACTTTTGTGCTCCTCAACCGTTCAAAATGATCCTTTCAAAGATAAAAGTCATGCATTTAAATTTATTTTGGTGTATAATGTTGAACCTAAAAACATTTTGCAGCACTTTATTGTTTATTTAACTTATTAGCATGAAAAATGGCCTTCTACCATGTCAATTTTAGGAAATTCCCACTTTAGAAATTTCAATCTTTTTCCTACCTGTTGGTGGTATTACCTTTATCCATAAATTTCCTCAAATAGCATGTAAGCCAAATCAAAGCATTTGGCTGCTTTCTTTTTATTTTACTTTTTTTTGCAGCTATGACACTGCTCCCACTGCTGCAAACCTATTGTATCATGACAGATATTTTTTACTCACTTAACCTGCTGTTCAAAGGCAGGTAATTTCCTTCTTTCTCTAACCAACCATGATATCAAATGCTCAATGTGGGACATTCTTACTAATACTTTTATGCAATGAAATTAATGTATAAAACCTTCTTACTAGCATGTCTTTGTCAAGTTCCACATAGCTGCAATGAATCATGCCGCTCAATGTGACAGCTGCCATCTCACGAACCTGCAAGAAAATCATGTACAAAAATGATGCACCCCTGAAGCAAGGAAATGTTCAAAAAGTGAGGAGCAGTTTGATAAATATGTTGTTTTTTTTATCTAAACTCTTAACTGTTTTCTGGAAATGTGGAACACACAAATACAACAAAAAAAGTAATACTGGAGCCATACATGAAAAATACAAAAGTAAAAACAATAGAAAAAATATTGACGGTAAACTTTTTTAAAATTCTTAAATAACTGTGTAAGATACCAAAACCTAAATCATTAAGACTTCAGGAAAAAAAGGTGGGTTTTGCCACAATTCATAACTTAAGACAAGTGAGGAAAAAAACAACATACACATATGTATCATTTAATCTAAATAAGAGCATTTGGGAGCAGAGGTAAATGTACCTCTAATTGCTCATCACACAGTAAGTGTAGTAAGAGAGTCTGGACCATGTGCTTGTGTTCTTTAGACTGCACCATGAAGAAATTGCAAAACACCATCTGCTGCATGTAGTTCAATATATTGGCTCGAGCATGCCATGACTTCAGACCTGACACCTAGAAAAGTAAAAAAGAGAGAGAACATTGAGAAGAGTGGCACTGAAAGTCAACAATTACTTTTAGGACAAAGAAAGATTATCTTCTAACCATCAATTGACTGGTTGATTTTCTTTTCTTCTCTTTTGATTAATCTGAAATATGAGATCTTAATTTTGATATGTTATTAATTCAAATAATTTTCAATATATTTTGTTTTACTTATCTGCATGTAAGTTGTAACAATGTGAGAAGTACCTACTTACTGAAATACATTTTAAAGCCAGTTAATTTTAAAATAATAATAGCAGCCAAGACAAAATGACTCAAAAAAACGTTCAGTAAAAAAAAGACTGAAAATACAAAATCCAATTCATACAATATTTTTACTTGCTTCTTTTACCTTTAGTCTATAACCAGAGAGGTATTTACTGAAAAAGGTAACCACATATTTGCATATACTCATATATATTTCAATAACTCACTTCTTTAACTGTAGCAAGGACAACTCCAATCGATTCCTCGGGCACAAGAACACGAGACAAGCAGAGCAACACCATCTTGCAATCATCCCTCAAATCTTCATCATTGGCTTCACTCTGGAGATTCTCAATCTGGGCAATCAAAGCAACAGTTTCATAGAGAGACTTTAAAAACCATTAAGGAAAGAATGAATATACAAATATAATTAAAGTTGATGCCCCATAGTGTTCGATTGTCTCATTTAACTGATTAGCACCTTGCGCTGATGTACAAAGAGTGAAGCAAAACCAATTTGTATCATACTGGCTCATACATAATACACATATTCCCTGCACTGTAACTAAATTTTTTTCCCTCCTCAAATATGATTTAAAGACTAAATACAAAAATATTGATATTTTTTAATCGCTTTGAATTATGAACTATGAATGAGCTCTCTTTCAGCAGTTGAACAGTAAAACTTTTTCTGTGTCTTAATACATTCCTCTTCTGCTGTGGCCGTTCTAACTTTTTAACTTCCTTGACTCATTTGCATATACATAAGCATTATACCAGTGAGTGTGAAATAGTGAGAGGTTTCACTGAGAGAATTTTGCGAATATGGGTTAGGATAATTAAGGCGGCTCTGTCTCAGATGATAGCCTGCATGTCTAGATGATTCTTCGTTCTCCCTCATCAGAGCTAATTCATGATCCTCTAGTTCTTGGTTTTTCATGGTTATCTTTTTTATTTTTCCTACTATTTGTGAAATCATCTCTAGTTTTGAAATTGTATCAGAACAGCAAGTCAAAGATATCCTAATGAAGTGCTCATTTAAATCCTGTGCCTCTAGCATATTTTATTCTCAATTTGTGTGAGATGTTAAATGCTAAAATTTTGTTGGTTTCTGTGTTGTACTATATAATTATGTTTTATACATCTTTATTGGTGCATAGAGCATTGTTTGTTCTTTGGGTATATGCAATATAAATGCCATTCGTTATTTTTATTATTACAAAACAAGTCTAGTTGCGATTTAGACTGGTTATGCAAAAATTTACTAACTGAGATACTGGCTGGAAAGATGACTAGCAATGATAAGTTTACTTTAAGATGATGCAATTGTTTCATTGATCCGGCTCAAATTTTGTCCACATTTTAATAACTTTTCTCAATGCATGTCTTTTTAGTGTTTGAGTCCTGACTGCAGCTAGGCTCCTTTCCTAACAGGCTTCTGAGTTTTTGTGATTTTCTATATATTTCACTTTTAATTTTAACATCTACCTGATCTTGCTATCAATTTCATCCTATCTTTGAGATTTCTTCCAACACCTTATACAATATCTTGTATACTTTACCCCTCTTTCACACATTCCAAAGTTATGGTTCTGCACCACTTTATAAAGCATATACTATTGCTCCTGCTACCACCTCTACGGCTGCTATTTCTTTAATGGTTATGCCAGCTAAGTACTTTATAGAAACAGAGACAGTCTTGAAACAGAGACACTTACGATGGGAAGTAGCTTAAAGACCTCTTCAGGACATGCACTGAGACTTCGGTTGAACCAGGCAGAAAGCCACTGAGTGACTGTAGTGAAAACATTGATGAGAAAAAAGGGGACCAAAAAAAAAAATTATTTCATTATTAGAGGATTTGAAATACAACTTATGGTTGGTCAAGAGGGCATTTTCAAAATCCTATTTCACCTAATGTAAAAAAAGAGTACAAGAATAGTGAGCGGTAATAATAATAAAAAAATGCATTCTCTTATCATGAGTGTGTCTATATAGAAAAGTATAGATTTCATCTGAATAATATTAAGAATGATTTTATACTTTAAAGTTCTTTGTGGTTTAGTATGAGTAAGAGACTTTTAAAGAGTTAAAGTTATTTATAATAAAACGACAATAACAACAAATATCCATAACAGGCATAAAATTGAATTATTGTGTTCCATTTTTCAAAATTAGGCGTTCTTGTTTTTGAGACTTTTTATTAGCTTACAATAACTCTCATAAATTGATACTGACCTGTTTTGCAAAGACGTATTGCTTCTTTTCTCTCCTCATCATCTTGATTTGATGTTGTTGCGTCAGTTTCCATAGGTACTAAATAAAGAAAAATATGACTTTCTATGTATAATAAAAGAAACGAAACCAATTTCTTCACTGAAATGACTAGAAAGAAAAGAAAAAAATTATTAAATTTATCAATAATCCTAGAGCAATAGAAATTGAAAGTCCCGGCTCAGCGCAAAATTCAAACTATTGATTTCAAAATTGCTTTTTTTTACATGTGAAATAAACCCCTGTGTGCCTCCTGAGACTCCATATTTTAAGAATGTCAGGGTAACCACTAGACTGGAATAGGCTCGATACATACAGGTCATTGGTCTAAACTTAAATAACAACCACAATCCATGATATCTATCACACTTTGCAGTAATTTGTTTCTTGATTACAACAACCTGTTGTTTTGTCTTGCATGCTGTTTAAACAGGAGAATCAGATAATTATTTAACATAGAGCAAACCTTAAAAAAAAAAAACACCTTCACCTATATCTAGGTGTAACAACTATAGGGTGCTCATGAACTTTACATATCTGGGTAATTCAGATGAATGGGAATTAAACATAATGCGAAACTATCTTCTCAGTGACTTACAACCAGAAAGTGGCTGTGGCAATGAATTTGACCAAGATGTAAGCTGAGGCAGATCCAAATCCAAGGTTTCATAGAGTTTTTAAGAAATATGTGTGAAAATTTAGTCAAACTCAGAAATTAGCCACCATCTGAAAATGCCTAAAATATTCAGTAAATTCCAAGTACTTCCGTTTTTTTAACATATAGAGACTTTAAAAGAAGGGCTTTTTTCTCATCAACAAATACCTGGTGCAGATGACTTGTTTCCATCATTGTTGGCAGAATCTGTCTTGGTGGAATTCCTGAACTGCTCCAGCTGGGGGAGAATAGAGGCTATGATTTCTGCCCTTTTAGGACACCTGGTTTGGCTGGCTGGGCTAATGGTGAAGTCTGTGTGCAGGATGGATACCAACAAGCTGTGGGCAGAACAATGCCAATACAATACAAAATAATTAATGCGACGAAAAAGATTTGTTTAAAAGAATTACTTTTGTCTAAATCTCTTATCACAATCACCTTATCACAATCACAAATTAAAAAAAACTCATTCAAAAATTATCAAATTGTCATCAAGCAGACTTTAAACGAAAATGTCTCTTTCAGTGATTTGTTGTTTCTTTTATTTTGCAATAATAGAATATGAAATATGCATTTTGAAAGGTAGGCACTCTGCCAAGGCTTTAATGAGGATAACAAAAATAATATTATGTTTTAGGGCATTATGGCTCTTATTTGAGTGCAGATATGTAAAAAGATTGAATATTTTTAATTGCAATAATGAATTTTCAATAAACATTTGAGCAAGTGAGAGTGTATATTTGTATTTTAAATGCCCCCTTCCCATATCATATACAGCAATGGATGGTATCCGGTGACAATTTTTGATTATTTTTATTACATCCTTTAAAATTTTCACATCACATGAATTAAGACCTAATCCTTGTGGGCGCACTATTTTGGAGATTTTTTTAAACTGATAAAAGGCATTAAAATATAATGAGTGCAGGACGAAAATAAATGCATAAAATAATTACTTTGTTCTTTAAAAGTTTTGACCATTAACGATTAAATAATTAAAGCCTAAATTACACACCAAGTATTTTTTAAACATCCCTCTAAATATTTTTCTTCGCTATTATCCATACTTACGTGCCCATTCTGTCTCTAACACTTTTATAGTTGTGTGCCATGTGTGGACGCAAGTAATCCATAATGGCATGCAAGTATTGAGGAATTCTCCATTCTTGCTGTAAAATGGCTTGCTGCAAGACACACAGCCTACTGCAGATGCAAAAATATAAACATTGGGATTGAGAAACATCAATTGACAAATGATAAATTATTTAAAATAATATATCATACCGTTTATTATGTAACTAAGAAAATACCTACAGAATTTCAGTTTAGAAGCATTTTTTCAGCCCCTTGACAAGTAGCAATGGGGGGGATCAAATTTACAGATGGAGTAAGTTGAACTGGAGATGCGAAAAAACTTATGATTGCTATAACATAAGTTAAAGTTATCCATATCAATGTAGTGAAGTCTGAATAAAATGCAATAAATGGTGGCAAAAATAATAATAGTTAACGAATCTACAATGTAGATTACCTACACAACAAGCAGCAAACATCTCTAAAACACCTTACACGTTTTTTGCATGTAAATTCAAGACAACATTTCCTACCAAACTTACGCAGTGTCTCCAAAAGCTCCACCTTCTCCACTAAGAGGGTTATTCAGCAACAACCTGTAGAGCCACTGCAGTTTGTGAGGAGCTCGGTTCTCCTGGAATCGGTGGCAGAGAAATTGAATTGGAAATTAACATTTAAAAAAGTGAAGTTTATTTTACTTCATTCCACACAAATGAAAAAACATGAAGGATTACATTTTTTTTTTTTTTTTTACTTCAAAGAACCAGTATTGATTAATCATTAATTTTAAAATTATTTAAAATTAGTTGAGTTGGTTTTAACGTCCAAAATCAGCACTTAATAGGCTATATTGTGGACGGACCCCAAGACTGACGTGCTGCCACACACGAGACAGGGCGAGGATACCAAGACTCCTGTCTCAGCCGGTCACGTTAAACTGACATCGACCCAACCAGTAGAGAGCGAAAGCGCCAGGGCTCGAACCCTGACCTTTTGCGTAGGCAGCAGACGTTCTACTCCAGGCCACCGTGCCCCCCTTAAAATTAGTTACCCAAAGTTATAACTTGGCATAAAAAATGTAAGTACATACACATATATGCATGAAGAATGCACTCCAGTCTTCTAGAGTATCCACAGTGAGGTTGGCAAGAACATGTTGTAAGATAGGAATGATCCAGGCCCACATACTTTCCAACTGTGGAATGAGAGAAGTAAATACAATATTCTTTCCCATCCTATTTAATTTGCTGCACAAGTATTGGTCACAAATTTATAATATTCTTAGAATTTTCCATAATAAACAGTCAAAATAATGTTGCTTTAAGCCGAGAGTATGTTGTTGTTGTGATTGATCCAGCGACGTATGGGCTTCGCCCATGAGTCCGATGCTTACAGGCAAAAATGAATAAGTTATACATGTTTTATCTAAATGTCTGTTGATTGTCATTGAACAAAACCACTTTTAATTGATATTGCTAAATTTTGTTTTCTATTTTTTTCTTATGTAAGTCTCTAGGCCTCTTTGTTGAGTTTCTAGAATAGTATGTGTGTGTGCATATTTTTAACTGCAACTTATAAACTGTTCTTGATTTTTTAAATTTTATTTCTCAAAGACGCTTCATTATATGTGTGTGGTAATTACAACAAGTTTGTCTTTTAATATGAGAAAAAAATCTATGTTTATTCTTCCTATTTCAAAGTTGCTATAGGCAAAAAAACATAATACCTAAATTGCTGACTAAATTAGTTTCCATCCTCCATTACATCTAAATATTCTGTCTTTAAAAAAATGCACACCAACATAAGAGATTTTTGTTATCGTTGAATAGCTCGTGAAATAGAATGCCTAGTGGAACTTGAATGGGAAGGTAGGGAGATCAAAGTATTCTTAAATGAAGGCTATGACTTCCTATGCAAACTGCTTGGCTTATCGCGTCCACAAGGGTGTCGTTGCATTGGGTGCTTGATGCCAAGGCGGCAATCGCATGGAGCTTTAACAAGTCTCTTGGACGATAGAACCGTTGAGGGTATCAGCGAGAGAAACCAAGCATTTCAGGAGGGTTGTGGCGACATCAAACAGAATGCAACATTTTTCAATCTTAGCTTCACCCGCTCTCTGCAGACACTGTTGGATTTATCGCTCCTCTCTATCCGCCCATACTCCTTGGTGTCGTTTTGAAACACCACAATCTTCCCATAGACCAAGGCATATGCGGACGTGATTGCCTTATCTTAATGAACTTTGGGGAAGATTTTCTTCTGGTACTTCTCTTGAGGAGAATGCATTGTTTACTTTTGTTTCGATAATTCTGTGAACAAGGGAAAACGTGATCTCCTTGCAAGCTGAGATTAAAAGATATCAAGATGGGTTTAGGATTCATTGTCCTAATAGACATATTGATATGTTTTTGATGCTTTTTCATAATTATTTCTATGTTGTTTGATTAAAAATCTGCTTCACCAAATTTAAAATTCAGGTCCAGAAAGTGTCTTGAGCTACCTATTGCAAATATTACATCACAGCCCTAATCATATTAATGGTAATAAAAAACACTAAGGTTTATTTTTTAATTATTTCTATTAAAATTCTTGGTGAAAAGTTAGAATGTATGCATTATTTTTTTTTAATTGTATGTATTCCTAAAACATTCGCTTTGACTTTTTAGAAAGTGACGATCAACAGGGATCCCATGACTTTTGGACAAGTGGACGAAACTCAACACACCATTTGGGTTGATGCCTCACCTCTAGAGGTCGGCATGAAAAGGCAACGGGTAAATGGGTAAATAAACATGCTAATGCAATTAGATGAATCTAATTTTAAATTTTGTTTGAGTCATTCATTATAACAAATTAGCATTGGCAGATTGTTTGTTTCAATGTTGAAAAGATTCCATATGGAGAAGAGGGGAGGGGGCCTCTCTTAAGAGTAAAATGTGTAATAGCCATGAGCACTGCTCGAAGGACACTTCACCTTTTTGTATGGCCATATCTTTGAACCAATGATCAGTCCTGCCAGAGCTTCCATGGCACATCTTTGGCTACTTGAGTGCTTGTTGTGACTTTGGTCTTTTGCATACTTCTCAATGTGGGGCTTGCAATGCTCCAAAAACATGTCTCCAAAGTTGCGGAAAAGGCACTGATGAAGCAAAGTCAGTTTCAAATCAATACAAAAAGTTGGAATTTGTTAAGCTACTATTTATCATAATAGCCTAGAAAGTAAAATGTTGCATAATTATTGCACTTTTCTGACCAAATATATCTCTCTGGATTTTTCATAAGGCAATGAGATAAGAGAAATTTTAATTGGAGGAATCTACTTTCCGAAGCTGGTAATTTCTCTATTTCTTATTTTATTTCAAGAAGCAAATATTTAGAACAAAGGTCCCTAATGACATAATGTAAGGACAGTACATGTCCTTCAATGCAGCGCATGTAACATATGACTCATTTGGACTAGATGAAACGAATATAAAAGAAATTTAAGGAAACCAGTCTTATAAAAGGGGTAAACTAGAATAATCAGATATTTTTCTTTTATTTAAAAGTGGTAGACTTGAGAAAACCCTTTCAATGATTGAATTGGCTTTATTCAAGTTAATGTTTCCAGGAGGAAAATATGGAATTTGATTTTGAGGAAAAATTAATATCACTTTACAAGCTATTGTTTTCACTGTTTTAATATGAAAATATGTGCAGGTATTTTAGCCTAAGAGTAAAAGAGTCTTTACCTTAAAGTATTTAACAACCGGTGTCCTGTACTTGTCTGTGTTTTTGTAAAGAGTCTTTACCTTAAAGTATTTAACAACCGGTGTCCTGTACTTGTCTGTGTTTTTGTCCTCTTCCAGTGCAAGGAACTCAAAAACACGAGCCACATACTCTGGGCTTGTCCAGCAGTCATACACAGCCTTTTCAGAATCTGTTAATTCTTCTCTGGTGCGATCCAGTTTGGGCAGCTCATGATAAGGTGCATATGTCTTCAGCTCTTACTCTGGGCTTGTCCAGCAGTCATAAACAGCCTTTTCAGAATCTGTTAATTCTTCTCTGGTGCGATCCAGTTTGGGCAGCTCATGATAAGGTGCATATGTCTTCAGCTCTCTGATAATCAAAAAAAAATAAACGTTTTTCTACTTTTCATTTGCACACATTATATTTGTACCTTAGATTGATAACAATGCAAGTAAATTTCTATCCAATAATGGGGTTGATCTATATGATTCATGTCGTTGACTAAACCAATCTTGATGGTACTATTATAAGTAGAAACACAAAAGAAAAATATCCCCTATGGATATAATAATAAACTGTTCCTTTTTTTTTTTTTTCGTGCAAAGTGTTTGAAGAGACTTTATTCGTCTCTAGTTTCATTTGTTGTTTTTTTCTACAAAATACAGCAGAGTTTTCAGGAAGGCAGCATTTCTTTACAGTGAAAAATGTATCGGTATATTTGAAAAGAAAAAGGGTATGAAAATACATCAAAGCCTACGGGTTGGCTGGAAGCTGTGGGAGAAAGCATACTGCCATCAGTACCCTTTCGAGCAATTCAAAAAAATTTAGGCCTATTATAAAATATGTCGTCATGACGAACTCAGCTGAAATGTAATTATGTGAGTTCAGTTGGATTAACGTGTAACGTCCGAAAAATATTGGCTATTGTGCACAGAAAAATGTAGTAAGTGCAAAACTGGGCTGTCTTGGGTCTATTGATGAGCGGCAAACAGAGGCTGCCGCATCGTGAAACATATTACAGAGAAAAGGGTCGGCAATCGCGCTGCTGAATATCATCAGTTTAAAAAAATCCAAATTGTATCAATCAAGTCGGTACAAGTGGGCATGTCTGCAGTATTAACAGTCCATACTTAAATTGATGAGTGCATTTGGTAAGAAAAAAAATTTGATGATCACACTTGCAAGATATACTTTTTAAAAAACTCTGTAAATAAATGTATTGCCTTTTCATAAAAATGCAATGCTTAAAAGTCATGTCTTTTGGAAAACAACGTATCAGCACAAATGCTGAGTGTTTACACTGCAGTAATGTATGTAGACTTGAAACTCACTTGGGCCAGCAGTAGTAGCCCCAATGTGTTTTCTCTATAAAAGTGTGCTTGTTCCACTCCTCCTCTGAATTTATGAACTTGGCTGGGTCGTATTGCAGCCACTTGTTGTCCTCCCTATCCCCTGGTGCCACGGTGCTGTTGTTTATGGGACCCACACCAGCTGCTTTCTCTATATCAACAACAACCTTCTTGGGCTTGCGCTTCATCACTTCAAGAGCAGTTGAGAGTGCATTTAGAGACAGCTGCGTGAAAGGATCAAAGAATAAGATTCTCTTTACGCTTTTTTTACAAGAATGACAGAAATTGTGAGTCAAAATGGTTTATACACTAGCATAAGAAAGAATCCTTGTAGTAAAAAGTGATTTTTGTTAATAAGAAAAAAAACATGAAAATAAATTACACATTTGCTTGTTAATCTAAAGGTATGATATGAGCAACATTAATCATGAAGAGGATTTTGTTGAAAATTACATTAAATATCTATCCAAGAGATGCAAGAAATTCATAATGGAATTAATTAAATAGACAACTGTTTACTGCCTGCAATAAAGGCAATAATATTTTTTTAAGAACTTTGATATTTTAGTCATTCAAAAAAATCTCAGTGGATAAAAAGGACACAGTATAATACAAAAAAATAGAACAATGATATGAAAAGGTGATGTTGATGATGATGATGATGATGATAATGATAATGATGATGATGATGATGATGATGATGATGATGATGATGATGATGATGATGATGATGATGATGTTGATGTTGATGATGATGATGATAATGATACTGATTATGATGATGATGGTGGTGGTGGTGGTGATGATAATGATGATGTTGAGGCTAGCTGCCATAGCAATATGTTATAATTTTAGCTTGATTACCTTTCGCACATATAGAAGATCACTTGCACAATTTCTGGCAAAAATCCCCACAAACTGTGATGAGGGTTGCACATCTTCATGGATGAGCAGGCTAAGAAACTCATATGCAATCTGGTTGAACTTCCATGTACTGTTGTAAAAAAAACAAAGCAATAACCGTTAAACATGGGGGAAAAAATGTATATGTTCATCACAAAATTCAAATGACACAAGAAGAGATTTGGAACATTGACATGTCTAATATGATTATTATTTACAACCATTTCTTGGTGATAAAACAAACTTCTTGAGCAAGTAACACTTCATCCATCATATTGCCTGAATATTAATATTCTGTTAGATCCAATGGTTCCAAAACGATCTTACAGTGTTAGTATCCCAAAGCATGAAAGCACATGGTTTCTGATGTAAAAATTCATTGAGATTTTAAATTTATTGTTAATACAAAAGCATAAATCCTAAAATTCAAAAAAAAGAAAGATGCGAAAGCATGTAAAAGAAAATACAATGGTTTTAAGTTTTAGAGATAACATCAAAAACAGATTGATAAACAAATCATTAATGAACTTTCAATATAAAATAGGATTAAATAGGCGTAAAAGTATTTCTCAGGGTTACAAAAGATAAGATTTCATTAAAAAATCATGAAACATTAAAACAAAAAACCCACAATAATTCCTCAGAAGTTATGAAACTTACAGCTTCCCACTTTGAACCAGGTCTATGATCTTTTCAACAAGGCCATTGAAATTTCTGAAACAGAGGAGAAGTACCCCATTAAACAATTACATAGTGTGTTTTGTCACATATCCTATGACTAAATGGTTTATGTTTTTCACATTAAATTTTTTTTCAACAAAAAAATATATTAACTGTTAGTATATGGAGCGCAAAACAAAGTCCTAAAGAAACCACCAAGTTTGGTGGGACTAAAACTGATAAATCTCTTCTTGACCTCTTCTGTAAGATAAACAAGTACAATAAAAATATATTAACTGTTAGTATATGGAGCGCAAAACAAAGTCCTAAAGAAACCACCAAGTTTGGTGGGACTAAAACTGATAAATCTCTTCTTGACCTCTTCTGTAAGATAAACAAGGTTTTGATAATAAAAAAATATTGGCTTGGATTTGATTATGGTGTATGTGTGCGCCACAGCCTGTGGAGAGCCGTTGTTATGGCTACAACCTTGAGCCACACCCTGTGTTAAGACAGATAATAAAAGCTAACTCACCAGACCCGGGTGTTACTTCAAAGTCTAAAATGATTATCTGTTGTTATGTGGCCCTTGCTAAGTTTCATTCAATACAGCCCAGTTTCACAATGCCAAGTTAATGGCTCAAATAGAAAAAAAAAAAAACTATTTTGTTGGGATCATCATGAAGATATATGTCTTTCTTGTGCATAGATGAAATTTTTTTTTAATTAACTCATACAGTAAAAAAAGGCTGAAATGTGTGCTTTAATTCAATAAATAGAAGTATGATGTATATTGTGTTTATGTTTCTTGAATACTTGAGAGAAGGTGACTTACCCAATTGCCTCATTATTCTTAGCATTCTCATATTGGACTCCTGACTGAAGCTCTTCAGCAGTTGCAAGTGAACCTTTCACCATGGGGGCCGTTCCCTCACACAGCAGTTTTCCAGCAGACTCAATGACTTGAGGGGTTGTCTGTGTAACATGCAAGAAGTTCCAGCCATAAATTAAAAAAAAAAAAATGACTCCTCACATCAGCAATGAAGACCAAAAAATCCATAACAATATTGGTAATTAGGATATGTTTCATATTTTCATTCACCGAAATATGTCTAACATACATAGGTATTGTAGCAACAGTGGATATTTTTATATATCCCTATTAAAAAAAGAAGCGATATTATTGGCATCTTTCTCTGCATATGTAACTATTTCTCCCAAGTAAAGTAGAAAAGACCTGAGTAATTTTAATAGCTTTATAAAACAATTTTAAATCAATGCCCATACTTTGCACACTCTTTAAGAAAAAAAAATCAAATATGAAGCAATTGTACATAGTGTGTTTAGAAGCATCACAAATTTTTCTATATTAAGAGGGCTCTAGCTTAAAACATATCAGCCACTTGTACTTGGTTCACCCTGGTTGACTCACAAATTTCAGAAGAACCATAATAATCATAGGATACATTTTTTTTTTATCTTACATCTATCATGACAGCAAAGGTCTCCAAGCCTTTAAAGACTTTGTTCATGATGTCTTCAATGACGCGCAAAATGGAAGGCTTTTCTGAATGTTGGGCTTGCACTTTTCTGAATGTTGGGCTTGCACTAAACCAGGCCAGATCTTGAGCAAGGTTTCCCAGTTGCGTTTGTTGGCTAGACACGTTTTTCCCCCACCTTGTATGGTGTGTAGGCTGCCCTGATGACATAATTACAAGGAGAATATAAATTGCAGCAGGCAAAGTTAAAAAGGTTGAAATAAAAAGTAATATAAAGAAGCTTTCTTAAATGACTAAGGAGAAAGATGCTAAGTATTACAAAGCACAAAGATATAAATGTATACTTTTTTATCGACAAAACCTGCATTAATGTAGTAGGCATTATAACTGTATAAATAGAGGACTCCTTTTTTTTTTTGTCCAACACATTCACTATCTTGCCCATGATTTTGAATTGCATCTTGATTCAGGCAATTGTTTGATAAAAGAATTATTCTTTTTGTCATTTATACTGTAGCCTCTATAATAATGAAAGTTGGTGTACCTTAAAGACATGCTCCTCCACCTCAGGGTTAACGAGGTTATCAACCAAAGTATTCAAGCATATTTGGTATGAGAAGGCGTATGTCCTAAGAACTTTATGAAGGCTTGCCTGTGCTTTCTTCCGAACCTGTGGAAAAAAAATTATTTAAGATATGTGATAACTTCTAATTTAGCAGATACAAGGGGGTACCACTTATCTGTCTAATACAAAATTTTTATGATGATGGCAAATTGAAAGTCATAAGGTGGCAAATAAATCTGTTGTTCTTTTGTGGCCATCCACTTAATACAAGACATTTTCCTCCGATTAAAACTTGGAAGCAGAAAATTAATAATGCTTCAAATTTATGGATGAATTTTCACTGGTAGTTTTGTTTGTATTTTTTTTTAATGCAATCAGCTTATAATAAATAATTTTTAGTTTAAAACGATATATTTACAGTAAACAAATCCATATATTTTTAGGCAATTATAAAGATTGAAAGCTTAATGTAGGTCTCTTAACCTGCTGAAAATAAAAGTTACTACATGGAATAATAATAAGAAAACACTTTTCTTCTAAATTCTCCCACCTCTCTGTATCTGCTGACAGATAAATTCAGCATACTGGAGGTGATGTCACTGTGACGGTCAGTGAAGTGGCGTTCGCAGAAGTTGAACGTCCGCAACTGTCATCAGACAAAGAGGAAATTTTGTAAAAATCATATTTTGACAAGTCTTGATATTAAGATGAGTAATAATTATGTTTGATTTTTCTTGTTAACCAGCTGCCTCAATCAAATGTTACTCCCACTCAAATATTAATTAACAACATTCATCATGCATCATCATATGCATTATGTCTATTATATGCCAAATATTTGTGCCAATTTGATGACTGCATAATAGGGCGTGAAGAAAGTTTTAAAAGTTTTGCAACAAATGGGAATGAAAGTCAATATAAATAAAAGTAGTATTTTTTTTAGAAATGGTGGATGATTTTACATTGTAATCAAAATGCATCAGCTGATATATAAACAACTACAATATATGACGACCCTTTTTTGTAGCAAGCATAATGATCTGACTATCCTGTAACCCAAAAAACATAACACTTAAAAAACAGGGCTTTATATTATTCAGTATAAAATTAAGAAGAACCAGAAGTATAAGATTTCAAAACATTTATTACACACCTCATGTTGCAACTGCATGCGATCAATCAGCAGAGCTCTGAGATGTTTCTTCTTTGCCACAAGCTAAGAAAGAGCAAGCAAAAGAAATTTAAATGTTGAATATCAATTGTAAAGCACGCTTCAAAGGAACAAAATTAGTTTAGCACTTAAACTGCCCGTTTTATCTTGGTTTAACTTTTTCTCAAGTTAGATTAAGATGACTAAGATAAACAAAAAAATTTAAAGATAAGTGAAATTGAATAAACAAGTTAAGTATGATGAGGAAATGAAGAATAAATAAGATAAGATAAAATAAGACAAGATAAGATAAACTTTTATTCATCCACAAGGGAAATTTTGGTTGGATATAACAGCAACAACATACTTGGTTTTCCAGTGAAGACTTTACAATATGGAAACTTTTCCAGCGATTGTCGAATTCTGATCTGACTGTTCCATAATGCATTAAAACTAGTTCATAGATCTGGGTGGATGAAATGTTTTAATAATAAAAAAAAGGTTCATAGATGATGAGATGCTTGGATCAGATGTTTAGCCAAAATTTTTGCATCAATGCCATAAATTTTAAATGAAAGATTGTAATTTAATATTAACCCTTATACCCATGCCAGGGATGTCAGTTGAAAATGTTTCCCAGCTCTGAGCTACCCCCTACACCCAACCCCATCCCGACAGAAATTTGTGAATAACTGTGATGACAAAAAGAAAATGAACATTTCTTGAAGAGCTGAGGAGTAAAAAAGAAATTAGCCTAGAAACAATACTGTAATGAACTGACACCACTTACAGCTTGCCTTCCCCGACGAGTTGATTTTCTAAATGCTATCTCCAACCTTCACAATAATAGTATTTTTTTCACTACTTCCTTTGACTATGTGCACTTTTTCCTCCAGCCACTGAAATTTCCACTTGTATTTACAACCACTGTCAACTTCTTTAGCAAGTCCTTCTTCCGCCTTTGTAAGAACATGGTAATTACCCATCAACGCCAAGGAACCACTAACTAAAGCTGTAATGGCTAGATTAGATCTAGATTCATATCTAGATCTAATTAAACCTACAAATCTTTTCTTTTCCAATACTGGAGTACAACTATAAAAGCAATATCGAATAAGAAAGAGAGAACTGAAGAGAAATTTATTTTCTTATCCAAGATGTAAATCAAGATCTTTTAATCGAAATATCAGAGTTTCTTCGTAAGTCGCATACCACAACACACTGAGCACAGAAATACACAAGTAATGAGAAAGAGAAAGGACTTTCCATTGCCAGATTTTATCCTGATAAATATTTCCAGCTGAAATGCATAGAATCACTCTCTTACTAAGTCCACATCGGGCAAAAAAAATGGAATGACCCAATTTTTCCAGTCTGCTCTGCAACCTGCGTCATATCCTTCATCTATTGTAGAACCGCGTTATTAATTATATATTCTGGGCTGGGGCGGAAAGCTTCCTATCGCAGGACTGAAGACTGGCCCTGTTGTTGAGTTGGTTTGATGTCCAATATCAGCACTATGAAGGCTATATTGTGGACGGGCCATAAGACTGCCATACATGAGAAAAGGACGGGAATAGCATGACCTCTGCAACAGATGGTCAAATTAAACTGACAAGGACTCAACCAGTAGGGGGCGAGATCGCCAGGGCTCGAACCACGGACCTCCTGCGTGGGAAGCTGATGTTCTACTCGAGAGATATCGCGATACACTGGCGTGGATTTTCGCTCATCTCCGCACCACCAGAAAATTCCGGGAAAACTCGGAACTCTTACAGCCCTGCCATGCGTTTCAACTTGATGCTTAAAAACACTTATATCACTTTTTGTAATGCATTGCAAAAACAGTTGAAATATTCTGATTCATTTCCCTAAAGATTCATTTTCTATCTCTAAAAAATATTTAAATAGCTGTCTTCTGTTTGAAATTTCTAGTAATTTTTTGTTCTTATTCTATCATTCCTTACCCTAATTATGTAAAAAAGGCTTTTTGTGTCATCTTCTCTTGAAGTGTTGAGGTATCCTTAAAAGGAAATACAAAGATAATATTCAAACATGAATTAATATAAAATGAGGCTTAAAAAAAAGTATTGTTACAAAATTATTTATTTGCACTAAACAATCACCCACTTAGAATGAAAATAACATTATATTGATTAAAAATTAAATGCCACCATTGCCAAACAATATTATTTTCATTTTCAAATAACTTTTATGAGCATAATACTTGTGTTTAAACAAAAAAAGTAATTGTTGAATTCTGAAAAATAAGAAAAAGAATATAAAATTGTTATATTTTAAAATTAAAAAAAAAAAAAAAAAAAAAACTGTGAAATATGCACACAGAATAGCTTAAAAATGTGAGGAATAAAAAAAGATTTAGCAGGTCTGATATAATGCTGCTTGAAGAAGATGAAATACAAGATAGTATAAAATGTGTTGCAGATATGTACTTGTAATATTGTCCAAGTTAAAATTTCTCATGTAATAAAATAAAAAAATAATGACTCAAAAGCTGCACAAAAAAGTTTTACAAATGTATCATTGCCAATAACTAAAATTTATTTAAATTAATAAAGTGATAGAGCATCTTGGAGACTAGAGTTAGGATCCTGATTGTACTAGCCAAACATTACTTGTTAGGTGTATTGCCATTACTTTCCTCGCCAGATATTGCACCTTCACAAGTTGGTCGAGTCACTAAACATTTCTCAAACAGCATCTCCCTTGATATAGTAAACCTAAATTAATATTATGAACAGTTACTTGACACCATCTCTATTCTTTTCTTTTCGCATTCATATTTATACTCACTTAGCAAATGTCCAACAGCATCATGGACAGACTCTCTCACATTTTTGCCCTTGACAGTTAACTCTGACAAAAAAGATTCAATGCAAAAGGAAAATTAAAATAATACATCGGTAGAAATTTGCAGGGGGGGTGGGTTTCCTCTTCTGGCTGACATTCAAAAGACGTCAGAGCTGTGTTAATGTGTTAATGGGAAGGGGGAGAGAGGGAAGAGAAGTCAAGTTGTTGATTGATTATCTAAGTTGATGTCTAAATTTATTGGGGGGGAGAGAGGGAAGTGTTGATTGATTATTTAGGTTGATGTCTAAATTTATGAAGACCATGGATTAAAGAGATTCTTCAAACAGTAAAGCAATTAAAGCAACTCCCCCCCTCAGATCCCCCAAAATATGTATTATATAGCATTGTAACTTTGTTTTTCTAAGTCTGTAAATTTCGCCCATTTTTCTTTTGACATCAAACTTACCTTGACCATTCAAACGGGCATAACAGCTGAATCTGATTAAAGGAACTTGACTATCCACTCTGAAATATAGATTATATAAAAAAAAAGTTGATGAAAATATTCTGAAAGCCTTAGCTCTCAATGGCATGAGGTTAGTGGAATGAACAATTTAACTTTACCAAGTAGTCCATACACAGAAACACACATTAAGTATACTTACAGATGCACCTTTTCCCCATCCAATGGTGCCAAGTGGGACCCTGCTCCTGATATATACTCAATGACCATATTCAAGCGGCGTAGTAAGTCCTCTCTGAAACACAAAAGAGATAGAATTAAAGGACTCAGAGATATGTTATTCTCATACCTTAATTCTAGTTCTCTTGCATCAAAACTAACATTAAGAATTTTTGTTTTAAGCATTAAAAAATACAAGTATTTTGCGTTTCATCTTTTACATTAGTGATGATTTTATTTACTTTTTCTCATTTGATAAATGGTTTAAAAAGTGTAGTCATAACGTAAATACACAAAAATGGATTCATATTTTAGGAACACATACAATAACATAATGGTTCATTCAAGAGATTTAATGCAGATAAATATTTCTATCTGATCATCGGTGTAAAAGATACCCATACACTCTTCCATGTGTGTTGCTAATAAGAACTCTACAACCACTTGTATTAGTCCTTAGTGTATCTGAAGGACATTGGTGCATATAATAAATTTTAAGTGTGATAATCTTACACATGAATATTTTTTAGAAACTGCATATTCCCCTTACTTTTAACCAAACTGTTTATGCACAATTTTTATGCTTTTACCACTCAGAGAGATAAAGGAGTCACCGTTGCTACTAGTGTAATGTATTTCTGTCTTAGAACATCATGAGCACAATATAGCCGTTGCTGTGCTGACATGCCCTAAAAACAAACTCACCCAGGCTACAAAAATTTAAAGATTTCAAAACACCTACAGTTTCAAGTGAAAATAAATGCTACAACTGTAATACCCAATCTAAAATAACATGATACTTTATATTCCTGTCTGAATTTGAGAGCTATAGATTCTGACAAAACTCACTTTGAGACAGTGTTATTTTCAGAAATGTTGTGGAAGAAGTCCAGCTGAGGGATCAGCACCGAGTCCAGCAGCTCCTGAGCAAAGTTCACTTCCTCCGGGCTAGGGAAGTGCCACTGCACATGCAGGTCATCAATGTCTCCAGGAGTGCCCCAGTCCTACAGGAAGAAAAAGAAAAAGATTCATCCATTTCTAGTCTTACTGTCCGACATAAATTTGTGTAAAAGAAAACACAACCACACAAGAAAAGATAATTACAAAAACGGATATAAATGCTCTTTATCTCAAACTTCTTTATTTCATGGTAACTGTATTAAAATGTTACGCAGTGATGTCAACAGAATTTTTATTTTTTAACTGAACATCTTGCACAAAGCCACAGACCATATTGGATTACCACACATATCCCTCTTACAAGCCTTTACTTAGCTCTATTCTGCCAATTTTTTCTTCTTCTGAAAATCCATCAACTGGCATCACTGTGCAAGTTGCAAATGAAAATTAGTTATAACCAAATGGAATTCTTTCATTTTCATTTTACTTGCAAAATAAGGAAACATAGTACTAGTGATTCGATTGGCCTTTCCACTTTAAGTTTACTCTAAATCAAATTGCCTTAAAACACATATTCCCTGTTTTCATTATTTATTTTGACAATTGCAAAACATTTTCTAAACACAGTAAAAGCCTTACTCTTATTGGCAGGTACTCTGTGAAGGGTTTATCAAAGTCCTGCTCAACGCTGCGAAATTCAAGTGGATAGATTTGGGTGAGAGCTCTCAACAGAAATCTGAGTAGTTGACCGGCCATTTCGTAGGCCTGGACACACTTGAGCTTTAAAGTAACCTGCACAACATCCATGAGTTCTGTCTTGTAGACCATCAACTCAGTGCCATTGCAACGCATTATCTGTGAGACAAACATCACAAATGAACAATAAAAAAAAAGTTTTATCACAACTTATTTTTTTTTTAATCTAGGGCAGCCATATCAAAGTAATTCAACTTTAAAATAAAGCTTGTAAATAAGCTCATTAATTCAATTCATACCCAAACAAAATTTCGAGATTAATGGTATTATTAAGGAAATGACAATCCAATTTTACCATAAAGCTTGTAAATGAGTGTTGCATCAAAAAAGCTATTGATTGATCACCTGAGAGAGGATAAGAAGATTCCACATAAAGGCATTGTCGAGATGCTCTTCTTCGTAAGCACCAGGATCTGAGAGGAAAGGGATAACATTATTTGGGATATGATAATAGTAATAAAAAACATACAAAAAAACAAACAATTCACACACTTCTAGAAAAGTTTTGGATGAGTCCCTTCCAAAGCAAAGGAATCTTTCACAGCTCTTTTAGACTAAAAAGTCTTAGAGAATTTAAGAAGATTATGGGCTGGTTTCTTATCTTTAAATTTAGGTTGGGGAAGCTTATATCCAGAAGAAAAAAAAATAAATTAATGAATTAATTAATTAATTAATCAAATACAAGTTAGTGACTACATGTAAATTTACAATTCGTTCTAATTGTCCTTAGTGGAAAAAATATTGAAGATAACTTGGTGTGAGTGTGAATCTGTATGTGTATCATTGCTGTAGTTAAAGGGCTGACATGAGTATTTAGGTAGGATTAAATAAGAAAAAATACATCTAGAATAACTCACGGTCTCGGAGGAAGCTTTGAATGTTTGAGCACAGTTGAGGAACAAACATCTTTAATGCTATGTCTGGTTTAGTCTGAAACAAAATGAAAAAATACCACTATGACATTTCAATAAATGTGATTTAATGTATGAGATCCCAACATAAAAAAAAACTTGCTACCACATTGTATCTACCATAATAACAAATTATTGAAGATGTAAACATTTTTTTAAGAAAGCAGATGTGATTAATATTTCATATGAACACATAACGTACATACTCTCAGATCTAGCATATATTATAGGTTAAATGTTAACAGGAAAAAGTGTTGTTTTTATAGACTATCATGTACTGAAAAGAGTTATAATTTGCTGAGTATTTAATTTGGAGGGCTTGTTGTTATGTTATTTTCCAGGGGATGATATTTTCAACCAAGGATGAATTGATCAATGCTGTTTAAGAAATTAAGAAATCAAAGTCTATACATTTTTTTCATAGCAACATCAAATAAGAGTTCTAAAAGAAATATAACAAACCCTGACTGCTGATCTACAGAAGTTTGCAGCCAGCTTTCCACTGACTTTCACCTCAAACACACTGGATGTTATGAAGCGATGTATCTTCTTCATAGCACTCTGCGAAGAGAATTTTTAATCTTATTAGACATTGCTTCAGCTTTTTCCCATCCTTTTATAAGTTAAGAGTGTATAAAATTGAAATTATTAATTATTTTTCATTTTGTCTCTTAGAAAGACAGCAGATCATGGATCACTTGAAATCACAATTTTCACAAAGACTTTTCCATGACATTTATATATCTTTGTTATCTTTAACATTTGGTCAAATTTATAATATATTACAGGTATTTCGAGGGTAGATATTTAAGTGGAAGGAAGGCAAATATATGGGCGAGATTTCCACGGATCCGCAGAAGATTATAACTGATCAATTGATACCGAAAATTCTATCTGTCATCCACAAAAACAAAAGCCATGAAAGAACTTAAAGAATCCACAATGAATATATTTTCTTTTTGCTGACATTTCAAATTAACTGACCAGGTAGATAGCAGTGGAACATTGTTGCAACATTGCTGAGACAGTAGAACCAATGCCAACTTCTAAGACTGTGTGCTCCAACAGTTGTCTCTCTACCACAGAGAGGGATGCGTCTTGGCTATTGCTTTCTATAAGATTGAAGATCCTATATGTCATTGAAATATAAAAAAAAAAGTTAAGAATTTGCTCATTTGATTAAGAGGTCATTTTATGACTAAAACTAAACACAATAATTGTTTCAATTGGTTAACAAAAGTTCCATATCTAAAGATGATGAGTTATTAAGGAAATGTCAAAAAATATGAATACCTTACATAAAATTTAAATCAATTTCATATGAAGTAAAGCAATAAAGTTAGATCCATCTATGTTAAAAAAACAAAACCCAGTTTTTTTCCCATAGATTTGCAAACTGTACCTTTTTCACATCATAATTCAAGAGTTATTAGGGCCTTTGGTCATATCATATTAAGCAAAAGCACAAATCCTATCTTACCTATCCAGAAATGCTAAAACAAAATCTTCAAACTGTGCAGTCGCAGAGCAAAGTTCTCGTTCATGCTGAAATAAAATAAAAATATGTAAAATATTGTGTTTTGTAGGTTGTACTTATATATGCAAACCAGTAATCACTAAAATCTTTAAAACTAAATTTTTGTTGTTGTACCGTTGTCAGTTGGTCCATGTTTTATGGTTATTTTCCCCTGACCGGCTAAGTCTAGCAAAGAATTTTAGGAAGGAAAAGAAATATCTATCTCACCTCAGTTAAATCTGTCAAAACATGAATAGCATCAGAGGAGTCAACAATGGGTATGAGGGTCACAAACGTTGAGATCATTTGGAGGGTCACCTGAAAAAAAAATTGCTTGTGATTGTCCAGGGAGTAGGAGGGAAAATGTGTATTTATTTTTAAAAAAATCAGGAGTAGCAAAAAATGCATACATAATTTTCATAGTGGTTATAGCTATTACTGTTAAAAAGTTTTAGGAGTAACTTTTTCCCCATCATAATCATCATTGGTGATGATGAGGGAATTTTATATACACACTCACCAGGGTTTTTCTGAAGTCATTAGGGTCAATGCCAGGTAATGCCAAGTTGAGAAGTGGCAGAACATGAGAAGGTCCCTCTGGAAAACGCTGTTTGGATGTAAGCATGGGCCGGGCTATATGCACAATACACACCATGCAGGCAATCAAGCGGTGAGGCTCAATCAGTGTCTCCATGGCAGGATACATCCTGAAATGTGTACATTTCAAACCATTGCTGAACTGTGACCTTCCAATCATTTTTTTTATGAAAATCCATAAATTTACCCAAAAAAATTGGAATCAGTGTTTGTTAAACGAACTATTTATGTACTCCCTTCAACTTTTTTTTTCCAATTCTGTGGAAATTTTGGCAAACACCCATATCTACAGCTTGATTCTGGGTAAAAAAACATTGTGTGATTTCTTGAATTGAAAAACAAAAAATACATGCTGCTTTTCAATGTATTTGATCAAATGTTAACATTTTTTAAACATGAAGCTTTTTAAAAGAATATTATAAATACACACTGTTATATTTTGTTTCCTAATAGTCAAAGTCTACGCAAGCACGGAATAGCATTAACAGACAAAACACTGACTTTTCTAGGAAAGGAGGAATCACAATTTCTGGTCTAAGAGTGGCCAGGTTCCGCAATCCCATGGAGGCATCCTGACTGCCCATCTTGCTGAAAATGGCCACAAAGAGGGATGGCTTCAAACTTTCTACAAACTCAGTGATCTGGGCGTCTGTCAATTTATGCGAGTCTGGGATAGGCTGCAGCCATTTACACTCTTTGTAACGCTCTCTGAAAAACACAATGAAGCTATGATGACAGGAAGAACAAAAGAAAGCAAAATTCATCACATAGAAACAAATCATATACATGTTAAAAGTTAGTTTCTAATAAAACAATTCAACGAATATAAACTAATATTTTTCTAAAATAATTCTAAAATATAGATATTTTTCATTCACTGGCTCAAAAAGTGTTTCACGTATTCTGAAAATAATTTTTTTTAATCAAATGGTAATTTTCAACACCATAAAAAAAAACAATACACCTACCTGCGTATGCGCTTGACAAGACTTTTGGGTAAGTTTTGCAAAAATGAGCCCAGTCTCAGCTGTGGAATATTTGAAATATAATGAGAATATTCAGTGAAGATAAATTTAAAAAAACAAAACAAAAACAAAAAACATTGATTGAAGATGTACAATATACATGACTTTTTGTGTAAGATAAGCTACTTGCAAAAGTATGGTTTCAATTTTTTTTTAAATAAGATCAATACAAAGAAGTCCAGGAAGGTCAATAACTTAATCCCAAAATTTCATGGTAAAAATGACAAGTAGGCAATGAGTAGAGTGGCACTAAAAAAAAAAAATTTTAATGCAATGGTTTTAATATATTTAAAAGAGCCATTTTCAAATCCACATTCCATTTTTATAAACAAATAATCAAACAGCATTTGACTTTGCGTTAAAAATGTCATTCGCCATAACCTGGTTAAATGCAAATATCAATTTTTAAAAACCCATCACTCTTGATTATCACTTTACAAATTTGAATCCCAAACAAAAATTGTAACAATGCTGTTTAATCCATAATTGTTTCTGCTAGCCAAAAAGTTAAACATTTTCAAATTTTGATGGATAGTACAATACCACAAGAGATTAGCTCTAAGAACAGTTAAGTAAGCAGATATGAGGCTACACTAATGTATGAAAATAAATTGTACAAACTAGGCACAAGCAAGTTTACCTATTTATCATGGCAGGAGATAAAGATAGAAAAATGTTGAACTTTACTTACACTCCATCGACCGGCGTTAGAAGGATGGAAAAACGAATGCAATGCTTTGAAGAGTTTTGTAATGTGTTCTTGAACAACATTATTTGGGCCACCCTAAAGACATAAAATGTACAGTATATGCATTAAGAGACAAATGATTGATCAAAAAAAAAAAATTAAAAAAAGGGAAAAATAGGCTTGAATAATTCAGCCTCAAGAGACATAACAATAAACCAGCAAGTAAGCTAAATCTATAAAAAAAAAAAAAAAATCCCATTAAATATTAGTGTGAACAATAACAACAATGAACAATACTTGTTACCACAATTTAAGATCCATTGATTTTTGTGGTTTGAAAGTAAAATTCCTGGCATCATGATAAAAAAAAGTAAACACAAACAAAAAACAAGCCTTAACTTTATATTTAAGTTATTATACCCCTGCTTTGCACTGTTGCCTAAACCGCTGCTCTACCGCTGGTGTCATTTATTGACTACTTTTGTAGGCAACGTCCACTTATTCAGAAAAAAGTCAGGGAACAAATTAAACAGTAATTTAAAAAATTAGTGGCTTAAAGGTTAAGATTTTGGAGATTGCAGTTATGATACAGAGGTTGTGTTTGAGGAAAAAAAAAACAGAAATTTTGAAGCAATTGGTGAATTTGAAATGTGACCAAAAACAAAATAAGATATGCCTATATATTACTAGAGTTTGATTGCCATGGTACCAAACATTCACACAGAAAAGCCATCCGTTGAAGTCTTTTGATTCATGAAAGATTCCTTGTTTTGTCAGAAATTACTAACTGGGCATACTATTTTCCATTATATAAAATTGTACAAAATGCTTACGACTACCACATATCTTTGCAATCATTCACAATTAAAAAAAAAAATTAAGAAAATATTCTTAATGAAACTCTATATAACATTATGGATAAATTACCATGATGCTGACAATCCATGTTGCTACATTCTGAGTATCATACGCGTTGTGCTGATTACTTTGAACAAGCTGCTTTGTTCCCACAGGCAGGTTGAAACTCCTAAGAAGTCTCGTAAAAATCTGATAATCAAAGCAAATTGATGAAAGGAAAAAATCACAGGTCTAACAAAATATAGACAGCTAAACATGTTAGTTGTAGTTGAATCTTTTTTTCAAACATCTCTTAATATTTTTTTTAAATTAATGATTACTGTTTTTCAACCTTAATTCGCCTAAGCTCATTTTTATGTGATAGTAAACATCAACTAATAGACACAAACAAATATCAACTGCCTAGTCTCTGGAAATCACTGGTCTGTTTATGCTATAAAACCTGTAGTACTGTTGTTCGGTATGTTCCAAGACCATAGACGCAATCAGGCCCGTTTCTCATCTAACATTGCTTTTATAGTCCTTTTCGTTCAACAATCTTTGTATCGCTGCTGTACTGCATGTATCAATGAGTTTGCATGATTCTAGACAGCCTTGATACAGATAGCTATTTCTACAACTATTGCAACTTTGCGGCTCTTTTGAACTAGATCCATCGCTCTTTGCAGAGATAGACCTACAGTGTAATGCACGGCTCTATAACAATGAAGATATAGAGATCTTTATACATTTCCCAAATTTAGGTTAAAAAAAAAGTTTATTTAAATGATCTCAACTACTGGTTCCGTATTGGTTGGATATTTTACCTCGGTCAGACTATCAGGCTAATGGGAATGGGACACCATTTGCGGCAGATGGAGGGCGATAATACCTATTACCGATACATTGGAGGCTTGTACCTTCGCTCGCATTGGATGAGGATCAGTGACAGCTATCTATACAGGATGGGCAACTAAATATTTTGTAGACACCATAGCTACATTCACTTGTCCCAATGTCAATGTGATTAATACATTATACTACAAAGGAACAGCTCGCTGTTGAGTTCCAAAAAAAAACAACTTATAAAATTGGCAAAAAAAGTACACATTGGGGGCGAGGAAAAACTGGAATTTCACAAGGAAAAATCGGAATTAGTAGTAGGTCTGTAGAAAGTCTGATCTTTACAAAAATTAATTCAATGATTGAAAGATATTTAAATATTTACTCACCTCCCTTAAAATTAACTAATTCTTTAATAGAGAATTACTAAGGTCTTTTCACTTACTATTATCATCATTACAATACTTACCATGGGTATATGAGGGGTCCAGTCGATATAACCCACATTGTCATGTGCTAGTCTTGAAAACAAGTTAACAAGGCTCTGAAATATAAAATCACAATAAAATTGTCAAAACAACCATGGGGGTTGAAATTCATAAATATCTAACAAAGCAACAACAAAATTGGTTTGCCTGCTTTTCGGGAGAGGTGGGTCCCAAAATGTGTAATAAGGTGCTGATAATCAACCTCGTGATTATAGTTTCTGCGGTCAAGCTATCCATTTGTGTGGACACATGAACCACAAAATAGTGTTTTGAATTTTTTTCCACTCTAAATTCAGATTTTTGAAAAGCCAGTCACATTAAGTGCTGAAATTGCACACACAAAAAAGTAACAGCTAACAAAAGCCTTATGGTTCTTCCAATTATTTAACATATTTCTCGTGCCTAGTAGTTTCATTCATAGACACCCAAGTATGGATATTATAATATGCTGTAGATTGAACTGATACCAGTTTGCAAACAGAAAACGGTCATAACGAGCCATGGTTAATGCAGTACGCGATCAGCAGACATGCCTATTTTTTGTTAAATAAAATAAAAAATTAGGTATGCCGTAACCACAAAATACATATTTTTCGTGGGAAAATAGGTACAATCGCATTTTTACCATACTTGTTGGGTCGGTGGTGAACACGGTACATGTGATTAGTACATTTGTACAGGGAGTGTAAAGCCCTTCTGCCTCAATATTGCTATACACATTTCTGTTAAATTTTACTATTGTGCACTACAAATAGTGTTTTTGTATAAATGTTCCTTTACACATAACATACATAATGTTTTAGTTGAATAAAATTATCATATTGGTTTAATCCACTTTAACAAAATAATGACTCTGTATATGGTATAGCAAATAAACTAATATAAAGTATACTGATCATTCTTTTTCTGGAACACTTCAATATTAAACAATTGAGGAGTGTTATGAGAAGTGTTCGGTGACATTTTAAGGAAAATGCAATTTTTTTGCTGAAACAATGTTCCCATACATAAAATTCTGTGCACAATTAGACATACATGAATAGACTACTAGCCTGCTTAGACAGTGATACTTTTGCAACAAAAACAACGACTTCATCTGCTGCTGCTTCTGCTGTTACTACTACTACTACTTTCGAAGTTGAAGCCATCATTTTTATAATCTAGATCGTATGTCTGTGAGAAACTAAGCCAGAGGCAAAGTAAAGAATAAAGCCCTGTACAGTATACATGTTTGAAGACCGGTTAATGCTAGCAGTGCTCTAGCGTTTGATTGAGCCATGAAGTTCATGATGAACACACCTGCTTGATCAAAAAGTAACACGACCTAGATCATTGTTGCATAACCGTCAAGGCAGTGACTGCCTATGTTACTGAGAGGGGCGCAGTGGATTTTTCAGGACTTTAAGTGATATCCCTGGCACATCCCTTTCGATTGTAATAGTGTAATTGAGACAAGCATTTAGGTTAACTAGAGCGGGTGGCATTATGGATAGGGGAAAGGTGAAGAGGGAGCTCGGAAAGCGCTGTGCTCTGCGCGTCAATCTTAGTGTTACATAAGATTCGCTAGGAAATTTAGATGAAAAAAAAAATTTGGAGCTGAGTGAGTGTGATGAGTACACAGCACGCTGGTGGCTGAATAGGACTAAAAGACACTCCCCTCTCCCTCCCTCTCTCCCTCTCTCTCTCCCTCTCTCTCTCTCTCTCTCTCTCTCTCTCTCTCTCCCTTCACCTCTCCCTCTCTCTCTCCTCTCTCTCTCTCTCTCTCTCTCTCTCTCTCTCTCTCTCTCTCTCTCTCTCTCTCTCTCTCTCTCTCTCTCTCTCTCTCTCTCTCTTGTTTGGTTTTCCATTCTTCTAAGTTCTATTCTTTCTCTCTTTGCTTGGAATTCCCCCGCCACCTTTTTCTATCTCTTTCTCTCGTTTGGTTTTGTATTCTTTTGTTTCTGTTGTCCTGAAATTTTTTAACCTCTCTCTCTCTCTCCTATTTTTTTTCTATTTCCATCTCTCTTTGCCAGTGTAGATCTAGATTTATTTTTTTCATTGTTCTACTGGCCGGCTCATTGTAGAAGGCGAAAGGCTGTGTAAGACTCAGAGCTGGTCAAGCAGAACTGAATACTGCAGGGGGGGAGACACTGGTTCTAGGGATGATAGCTGCATCCCCTTCCATGCTACTACGTGTACACACTAGGCGCTCAGGTAGAGCGGGCGGTACATGATGATTTGGACCAGTGAGACAAGGAGAAACATGTTGGGAGACTTGAGAGGCTTTTTGTGAGCTGGCTGTTCAGCATTCTATGCCCTGCTCGCTGCCTGAGTTGTTAAGCTCCACCTACTCAAGGTGCCGTTATAGCAGAAACTTGGTGCCGTTAAATCAGTGAAATTTTACTAAGGTTTTAACAGGGGAAAAAAGCGGGCGTGCCGTTACAGCACTAGCCGTTTTATATGGACTCCACCGTATATTGAGTTGGATTGGATTAACGTTTAACGTCAGCACTCTATCGGCTATACTGTGGAAGGGAAAATTTAATTTGTGCGGGACTGGGCTAATATTGGGTCCTTTGATGAGTGGCGAACAGAGACAGCTGCACCGCAAAAAATATTTCTGAGTAAAAATCGATGATCGCACAGCTGGATAATTACCTTCTAGTTTGAAAAATCTGTACATTCCTGTGAAAATTGGGAAATTTGGATTGACGATGAAAATCTGTATGTACCAATCAAATCAATACAAGTAGGCAGGTTTGATGCAGTGAACCGAAACGAGGTGATAAATCTGTATCATTTACAAAGAGAAAAATTGTTGGCCTAACTTTTACAAGATTGATATAAGAAGATGTAAGGTAATACTAACTTGTGAACATTTTGCCAAAAATAATGCCCCTTTTGTGGCAGACACTGAACCCGAGCCACAGGAGCAGGAACGCGATCTTTAGACCAAGCAGGGACCAGAACAGAATTGGATTGCCGAGCATGTACACCCGATGTTCTGGACCTGAGAACATCTGACCCTGTCACAAAATGAATAGGGTTAGTTTGTCTAAAGATACATAAAAATCAACGGCAGCATTGTCAAAGGGACCCAAACATGTATTATCTGAAACAAAACTTTAAGGTTAAAGGAAATATTTTGTAATAACTTCCACAAAACTGTGACTGTATAAAAAAGGACAATAAACTATATTATAATTAGGAGAATACTTTAATTTCACAAACAACTGGGTTCATTTCAATGATCCTAGAAGCTATGTACATATAATGCTTTCAACCTTGTTAGAAAGAGCGCCTCTCACCCTATAGTTCAGTGGCCACTGCCAGGGTTGGGAGGTCACCTCTCCCTCTTTAGGCTTGAGTCCGCTGTTTCCCTGAGTCATCACAGCATGGCTCTCCACAAACATTTCCACAAAACTTGGTGAGTACACTTTAAAGCTCACATTGGACACTGAAAAGTCAGAGTGAAAAACAATAACCTAAACTCCTGTAGAGTTCCCCACCCCAAAAAAAACAACAACAAAACAAGAAGACAAAGAATCATAAAAGTTTTGTTCAAAAAGAAACAAAATATGAACAAGAAAACTCCTACTGCATATTTTGTTTCTGGATCAAAGTCTTCAGAGTATTTTCCTCCAACAAAGAAACTAAAAAAAAAAAAAAACTAAATTTTTCTTTTAATTTATGTTGTAGCAGTTTTGACAATGAATGAGAAAAAGAAAATGAATGAAACAAAAACAAACAAGTTTTAAAAATGATTCAATGGTAGAAGAAAGAGTGAAGCTGGGAAGAGTGGAAGAAAGAAACTGATGGGTGATGTGACAATAGCATGCACTCACATCTGGAATCTCTGACTTCCTCCACATTCCAGGCTGAGGTTGTGTCGCGCACATCAGTCTGACAGGTGACCTCCATCTGCTCCCAACCCCTGGTTGCACCAGCAAAATTAAAAACTTGTGTTCACATTTGAGATGTTACAACTGGATTCCTATGTATCTGGGATTAGTTTGTCCATGCACGTTCACAACTTCACAAATATCTAATCACCAAATAACATTTTCCCCAAGAATATTAATATGAACAAAAAAAAAAAATTTTTTTAACCTGCATGCACTCATGCACACACACAAACAAACATTCATAATGTCACATAAAATAAAAAATAGAAACAACACACAAACAATGGAGACATATACAACAAACAAACACCATCTATAGGGCTTCTGAAGTTAAAACAGACTTCAGTCTCCCCAGGTAGTGGTAGAGCTAGTGGTAGTAGTAGTAGTAGTAGTAGTAGTAGTAGTAGTAGTAGTAGTAGTAGTAGTAGTAGTAGTAGTAGTAGTAGTAGTAGTAGTAGTAGTAGTAGTAGTAGTAGTAGTAGTAGTAGTAGTAGTAGTAGTAGTAGTAGTAGTAGCAGAAGCAGCAGCAGATGAAGTTGTTGTTTTTGTTGCAAAAGTATCACTGTCTAAGCAGTCTAAACCTCTTACCACTTCGGAAGTTTTTTGTCATGGGAGTGAAGTAAACACCCCACATTATAATGAACAAAACGAAGCTTTGAGCGAACTGTTTGGATCTTCTCTCCTCTGGATCCTCCATCCACTTCCACTACCCAGATGTCATTGGCATCTCCTGAGCCATTCTGAGAGGGATGAGAAAATCAAATAACGATAAGCAGTGCTTTTCATAGGAAATTCAATAATTGAACCAGAGTATGAGATTAATATCTAAAACAAAATTAAATAAATGAAATTATCAGTTTCAAACTAAATCAGAGAAACTGACTGCACAATCAGCAACAATTGCCAAGCTTAAAGCTCAGTTAATTGCTTCAAAGAAAATTTTTTAATCTAACAATTGGATTGTATTAGAATGAAGGGGCAATTTATGAGCAACATACAATATGCAGATCTGATAACATTAATCAATGGCTTTTTACAGGGACATGAATTTTGTCTCTGTATTACTATATTGCCATGATGCCATATAACACTTTTTTTTTTCATTCTTTCAAGAAATTACACGTTAAAAAACCCTGTTTTACAACCACCTACCTGCCCGTAACCAGACACTTGGTAGTGATGTTTGGTCATTGGAGCAAACTCTTTATGACTGTGCAAATTTCGCCCAGTTCTGGAGGACAAATGCAATTTTCAATCCAGTGGAATTTGAACATTCAAAATGAGAAAATATTGAACACTTTATCTCCTGACCACTGCAAGCACACACACACTCTGTCTGCCTGCCTGCCTCTCTCTCTCTCTCTTTCTCTCTCCCTCTCTCTCTCTCTCTCTCTCTCTCTCTCTCTCTCTCTCTCTCTCTTTCTCTCTCTCTCATCCTCTATAGATAATCCCTCACGTTATGTGCTGCAGTCTGATCAGGTCTCCACTGTGTACAAAATTAACATCCTTATAGTCTGCCTCTGTCATTTCTTTACCAGCTGGTTTGATGAGCCAAATGTTGTTCTCATCCTTGTGGCTGTAGGTGGTTACCTGGACATTTTTGGGGTATCAAATTCCGGAATAGAATTATCTAATAATATTGTTTCTCTTTGAAAGGTAAGCTTGATGAAAATATTAGTTTCCACGAACCACCCCTCCCTTAACAAATCCTTTATAACTGAGCCATTTTCCGACAATTTCAGACTTCAAGACCATATTCCAAATTTGTTTGGCTACTTGATATATATTTTCGAATTTTTTCCTTTCTAATTTCCCTACAGCTTGGTTTTGCTGTTTAAATAAAAACTGTTTTCATTGCAGTGTTCACAAGTTTTGACATTTCTTTCCAAGAAAACCAATGTCTGGATAAAGCTCCATACATTTATAACTTTCATGTATATGATTAAAAGAACATTTCTAACCCTAAATTATCAGCACTACTCTGCTTGTGTATTTGATTGTTCCATACCTGCTGCTGTCGCGGAGGATGATCTTCAGGGTAAAGATGAGAGTGAGAGTGGAGGTAAGCTCCACCAGTTCTCCTTTGCTTAAGGGTTATTTCACTGCCATAGGCAATATCTGCAAATATATAACACAAGTGTATTGTAAACTTCTAGTCTTTCATTTCATTTCTATTAATGTACAAAAAAAAAAGGTTGAGTACTTGGGTTGTAAATGCATAAATTATTGTTGAAAGTTACTTTTAAAAAAATAACAGCTATTGGCACTTTTTCTTTTGCGGACAGAGGTATATTATTTAATAAAGCTCACACAAAATATGATATTGAGCATAATAAAAGCTCACATATGTTGATCTTACACAAACTAATCCCAAATATATTCTATGTGGAAAAAATTGCTAAATTCAAATCATTATACAAAACAATTATGTGTGTATGTGTAATGTGGCAGCGATTGTGCCTAGCTCTACAAAATACTAAATTGTTCATCTGATTGTGCGAGAGTAAGAACTGTGAGGGGACCAGCGCTTGACAGCAAAGATGGTTTCACATCTAAATCATTTTAACTGATCGTCCCAAAAATGTATTCTTGGAAACAAACTCTCTGCCTAGCACCGGTAAACAAAGCCAGGGGATTTCCAAATGGACAGATTGCTGGTGGCGGAAGCACAATTGCCGCTATAGTGTTACACCATTCACCACATTTTTTACCAAAAAGAGCCGGGAGGGAACAATTAATGTACGAGTTGATTAGAGACTTGACCGACTCCAGTGCCTTGACATATAGGGGGTTACTTATAAGATGTTAAACATGTGAATGGACCCAGTTAACCGCTGAGCTGACCGGCTGTTAATGCAGAAAATGGCAGCAAGTACTGAGCGATCGACTGGGCACCCATTTTGGGCTGGATACCGTCAAATACATATTTTTTTCAACCACATACGGACGGACGTACTTGGGAGGTTGATTACTTAAAAATGTATTATACATAGTGGTTAAAAGCTATGCCACCCAAACAAAAAATCATATCCGGATGCTAGTATGAAAAAAAGTTGGTTGACCATCAATCGACTAAGTGAAAACGAAAGTACCTTATGATCAGGTAGGTAATATCAACAGTCCTATATTGTTTGCATGAAGTTTATTTTGTTGCACCATATCTGAACCAGGGGCAGGAAATTGAAGTTATAAATCGTAATATTTTCAACATGCCATAATTGGCAAGGACCGAAGGCACAATATGCCATAATAAATTACGTCCAAACTGTAATGTTGGCAGGTCTGAACTGATAGCTCTCATCCTTGCTTACATTGCGGCATGCTGACATTGTAAAGTCTATTGCCAATGAGCTGAGACTGGAAGGCCGAACTGAAGAATCCATCACCACTTCCACTATAAAACAAGGGATGAAAAATATCAGTTTGATTTTTATTGCAATTAATTGGAATCTTTTTTTTTTTAAATATCACCAACTCAAGTTATATTGAAAGTAAAATACCAAGCAGTCAAATATGTCAATGTTATATTACCAGTAAACACCAGGCTACCAAAAAATGTCTCCTACAAGAAACATAAAGATTAAAAATTATGCTTGTACACTTGCAATGAAAATTTGCATATTAAGCACATTTAAAATAAGTCTTTACTTTTTTCTAAATAAACAGTACAAATCATAGTTTTTCTAACATAATGATCTATCTCAAAATAAGTAGTTTTTAGGAAAAACAGAAGGAACATTTTAAAATTGTTTTGTTGTTGTTTTTTAACGTAGCTGATTTGAACATTTAATTTTTTTTTAATTTGGCCTAGATGGCGAATTATTCAAAGATTTTTATGGTTAGTCTGTTTTATTTTGGTCTATCTGTGAGATGGACCATTATAATACATTGTAAAAAATTGTTCTTAAGGCATATAATGAGGAGAGCATCGAGAATCGAGAAAACATTTTTCATCATGAGACAAAAAAATATAAGAACAGACTTTAATCTTTGGGTTGCTAACTGCAAGTTTGATACTAGTAAATCTTCTGTAAATTATCTATTAACATTTTTATTTTGTTATGCTGCAGCAGTTTAACTTTTTAGAGTGTTTGCTTGTTGCCTTGCTATAAATAAAAATACATACCTGTGGTTTAAGACTTGAAAGTGGACGGCAAAGAAAACACAGTACATGATAAGGGGCAGAGCAATCAGACATAGAGCCCTTGCACACAAATGGATGAACAGTTTTATCTAAAAATACAAAAATAAGTAATATTTTAGCAGAAAGGATAGAAACATTGAAGTTTTTAAAAGACACCTCTTGTGTATAAAATTATAAAAGTTCATTGGTGTTGCTGTAAAATATAAATTCTGTTGTTGAGGAAACGCCAAGCAAGTCATAATTCGTACAAATAATTATCAATTGGTCCTAATTCAGTCATTGATGCACCTGATCTAAAACGTTTTCTGACCAAAGACATGCTTAAATGTCTAAAAGCACTAAGTGGCATGGAAAGAAACATTCTCAAATAAAAGAACAAATAAAGTTCAAAGCAAATATGCACAGTTATGGAGGAACATTTTTATCATTAAAGATTTAATCCTATTTTGCGCATTAAAATGGCAGTTATTTACCAAAATTCTCACAATCCAAGAAATTAATTTACCTTTTACAGGAAATTAAATCATAATAATAAAAACAAGACTCATTTTGTTTGTCAGATGATTCCACAAAAATTTTTTTTTCAAAACAGGTACAGTTAATTTCAAAAAGTTTGTTTTAGTGGGCACAGAACTCAAATAATGACAAATAAAGTCTCACCATGGAGAGAGACAGATCCCCCACAAGGCTCCACAAGTCAGCAGCAGTTGTCCAGCCCACAAACAGAACGATAAACAGACCCACAAACTTCACCCTGAAAGAATCAGAGAGATTTTAAATCAATGTTGACAGGAATGATAAGAAAATATTTTCAAAGACTACAAAAATTACAGATACATTAGTTACAGTAGAGATTTTTTTTTTTCCGAGAGGGATAAATAACTTAAATCTCATCTTATCTTGCAAGCTACACTAAATTAGTGACAACGGCCTACTTATCTTTTTTCAAATTTGCTATGGATGGTGATTAAATCGGATGGCTGATCACATCAACCAAGTTTGTGAGACTCAGGCTAGTGACAGTTCACCTTCATAAACATTTACTGCATGAGGCTTTGAAAATACTGAGAGGAAAATGAACTGATAAACCTTTTTTTTACTTACATGGACCCGTTGTACTTTTGCAAATAACTTGTGTGTTACCAGCACTTACAGAGATGTATTTTTTGTACATGAGATTCTTATCATGCAAAGATAATACAGAAATAAGAAAAAAAAGTATTCATGCCAAATCAAGTTCAACTGCACTATTCTGAGCCTTCTCAAGTTTTAAATCCTTGCTAAGCAGTCAATTTTTAAGAATAAAACATTAATCACAATTCAAATAACCATAAAAGTTTAAAATGAACTTACCCCATAGCACAGGCAATAGAAACTCCTGTAGCAAACATCCAAAACCACCAGAGTCCACAGAAAGGTCTGAAACAAGCATAATTATGGTTTATTCAGATATAACAAGATCCACACACATTTCGTATTAATTCATTTAACTTTAAAATTTCCTAATAAATAGGAATACCATCAAATGTTCTTAAATAGATGTTGTTTAGTAAATGACATGAACTAATGTGAATGGAACAACCCACAAGCAGTGTTTGTCTCATTTTGGTTCACTTTGTCCAAAAGATAATACGGTTCAATGGCCAAATTAATCAAGTTTTTATAGCAAAGAAATTATACATCAATTATAATGTTTCAATTTCTTTTTTAACTGTGCATGTTGCGTTTGATGATATCATTTCCAAGATTTATTACTTGACTTTGTTATAGGATAAAAGTCACAATTTACTGATATATTACATATTCATCTTTAATTAAAATTCATGGAAAAAAAAATTCTATGTGTTGTGATAGTCATGATTTAAAATTGTATTTGTAAAATACATCTAACAATAAATAATTTTGTTTAGGCCTGGTTTTTTATTATTCATAATAGCAGTTGTTGGTTTACAAGAAACAAGAAACATATGGCACAGGCTGTATACTAAATTGAGAAAGAATTTCATTTCAAGATTAACTAAAGGTTATATGATCCCCGAGTACAGAATTGAATTTAATTGAATTTTATTCGGTAAAAAAGGCCTTTGGCCCATACATTATAATCACATAGTAATAAAAAAGATACTTCCAGACTAAAAGAAATTAATTTCACATAATCCATGAGACTTTCAAAATGGGAAAATGAATGTATGAAATAGTCTAAGAAATTAGTTTACGTTGTCTGCACATTATATATTGAAAAATATGTTTTGATAAAGTGCAATACGACTCTCCTATCACTGCGAATCATTTCTCATGATGGTGGATGCCCAAAGCTAGTCTTGATTTAGGCCCAAAACTGCGCTGGCCATGGTCTTTGTGGGGTGCTCAGGGGGTTGGTGGCTCCCGGCGACTAAGTGAAATAAAACTAAGTCTGTCTTTAATTTTTAGCATTAACAAATCTATATTTGAGAGGCTGTGTGCTTACCATGTGTATCCAAATCCTAAATATAGTAACACTGTGTAAAGAAATTCATAAGTAAGACACCACTTTAAAAACACAACCTTTCTATTCCTTATTAAAGAAAGATATGTTTATGTAATAGATATGTCATAGACCAGCTTCTTCTTAATCAAAATTTATTTCCATTCAAGTTTACCTGTGTTTGTATGACAGTGCTTTCATGCAACAGTAAAAAGACATCAAAATGAAGAACATGAGAAGAGGATCCAACAGAATATGACGTGACAATGTGAGTGTTCCTGTGTCTGTAGAGAAAAAATATATGTATATTTAAGTCAAAATAATTCTTCTTCATCTTGAAGAAACCATTTTAGATATTACTAGACAAGCAAAGAATCATAGAATCATAAAAAAGTGTACTCTCAAAGAGCTCAAAACTATTTAAAACTGTTTATTTTAATCAAACATTGCATTTCCAACTGTAATATTCAAATTCATATTTCAAGACAAATATGGTCATTTTTATCTATATCTTTTATCTCCAAGTAAATAACATTATTATTTTCCACATGGAACATGTATGAAAATTAATTTAAGTCTTGGTGGAAACTTTGCTCAAGAGGTGATGAAGGACTGTGTACCAACACATGAGGATCTATTCTATTATAAAAAAAATACAGTATGATGGGGTTGGGCAACTGACCCATTAGGATGATGACACCAGAAAACATGGCAGCCAAGACAGAGTGTGTCAGCAACCAAACACTTTGGTAGGCCAGTGGGACAAGCATAGCTCCAAGCACAGCACAGAACTAAAGAGAAGAAAATGTACAGTTCAGCAGTTCAAGCAAACACCCTTTCTTTGAGACAATTTCAAATTTAATTTTTTAAAGTAAAATTATGAATACAATGACACAGTAAACAAGCAAAAGATATATTTTAGAAAGATAAAAAATGTATACTGTTTTATGCATATCCATCTATATAAATTAAGTAGGGAAATAATATTTAAAACAACTTAAATGATTTTGATGACTTACATTTAAAACAAAATGATTTTGATGTCTTTTTTATTTTAAAATTAATCTGCTTTTCTTATCAATAAACCATAAACTTTGAATTTACCTTGAAAGATTGCAACAATGAGAACCCAAAAAAAATTTGTTTAATAATTTTTTTTTAATTTTTTTTCTGATACAGACATAATCTAATTTTAAGGTAATAGAGGGCCTAGCTTTAATTATGGGGGGTGGGGAGAAAAAAAAACTCTTTTTTATGTAATTTGGGTAACTCACCATTCTCATTCCTACATAGTTTGTGTTTCCATAGGGATCTCCTGGTTTCTCAAAGGGGAAAGAACCATCATATCCTGTGGCCAGGCCTGCTAACCCAATCAGCATCTGAAAAAAAAAGTGAGTGAAAACTATTGGACGCCCGCTGCAACGGGATATTTCAAGAATCCTTGAATTTAAATTCCAAAAATTTTATTAATACCAAGGACCAAAAGTTGTGTGTGCCTTCCCAACAGAGGCTTCATTTCCAAGGATTCTATAAATACAGGCCTAAGTCTTAAATATTAACCCTTTTTCCCTTACAGCCTAGTCACTAGTCAGACACTCAATTCTTAACTTAAGGGAGATAACGTAAATGCTGTCTGTAGCTTCTTGATACAAATGCAATTGATCATCCATGATGAAAAACACTTGAAAAGAACAACAAACTTCAAAAAATCACAACTTCCCAACCCAACAGCCGATTCTTTTCATTCAAAGACCATTGAAACAATCGAGTCACTATTTCCTATGTTAGCCGATACGGTCCACGATATTGCGGTACACGATAGCGTCACTTTAGTAGGCGTGGCCGGCGACTGCGAGGGTTTACCGATAGAGCCGACCGACAGCGACTGTAAGTGTAAAAGGGTTAAATATTATTTCAAAGAAACAACTTTCAATTTCAAGAATCAAATCATTTTATAAAGATAGTGATTTCATTGGTGTTTGGTTATTTGGTTTATAATTTCTGATAAAACCTATAATATTAATTCAGAAGACCAGTGGATTGATCAAAAACAAATGGCACGTGCCAGACCTCCAAATCATGACTTTAATATAAACTAAGCAATCATTCATTCAGTCAAAAAAATACATTTACAACTAAAACAACATTAACTCTGTCAACTGCTTGAGTTCATTTAAAGAAAAAATTAACATTTTTATAAGTAAAAATCTTGATTCAGTTTGATGGGTCCAATTCGAACATTGAAAACAAAAGTTTATTTTTCTACAGCTAATTATACAAACCTTCCCCAAGGGTGGATGAACATCAAAGAAAAATGTGCGATTGATGTACCAGCTGCCCATTTTACCAAAGTGTGTTTCGTCCCAGCTGAGAACCATAGGAATTTATTTCTATTGAGTTAGTCACAAAAAATGTGTGTGTGCGGTGGTGAGTGGGGGGTGACAAAGAGTGAAGTAAAATGACAAAATGATTTTATAACATATATAGCTTAGACAGATTTATGTGAGATTGGCTTGACAAAATGTAAAAATGTAAATTAATATTTGCAGCCCTGCTGGGAATAATCACTCTGCAGTTTTTTATTTCAAAAGAAGGATCATTACAATTTTTAACCCTCTCTTCTTCTCTACTGTGTTGTAGAGGATTTTGAAATTATTCAATGATGATCCATCAATAAGTTATATCTATTTGCTAGATCCATGTCATTATTTTTTTACCCTGTCTTCATGCTGATTTTTAACTGGTCATTGTCAACATGTAGTGTCCCTACGTGTCTAAAGTGCTCCACTATTGTTCCTGTACCTAAGACTTCATCACCAAAACTGTCAAATGACTATAGACCTGTTGCCCTAACATCGGTGATTATGAAATGTTTTGAAAAGCTAGTGCTAAAATTCCTAAACACTCTTTTGCCAAAAGATTTCGACAACTACCAGTTCGCATATCGGGCAAACAGATCTGTTGACGATGCAATATCAATCAACGTGCACGAAATTTTAAATCATCTTGAAGAAAGAGACAGTTAAATGCTAGAATACTTTTTATTGATTTTAGTTCTGCATTTAATACTATTATACCACAGAAATTATATGACAAGCTTGTACACCAATTATCATTCCCTATTAACATTTGTAATTGGATTCTTGATTTTCTACTATGCCGTCCCCAGGTTGTAAAAGTTGGTAATGTCATGTCATCGTCTATTACTCTTAATACTGGTGCTCCACAAGGCTGTCCTTTATCGCCTAAGTTATATTCTCTTTTTACGTCTGACTGTCAAGTCGAGTTTTCAGATTGTCTTATAATAAAGTTTGCCGATGACACTACTGTCACTGGCGTTATAAAGAATAACAATGAAGTTGAATACCGACAGCAAGTAAGCTCGCTCACAGACTGGTGTCAAAATAACAACCTCCAGCTGAACGTAAGCAAAACTAAAGAAATAATTGTTGATTTTCGACTAGC
>RQTK01001223.1:99609-115182 GCA_003991915.1 Elysia chlorotica | reverse complement strand
ATAATAATAATAATAATTATTATTATTATTATTATCATTGTACTGCTGTTAGTACCACGAGTAAGGGTCTAAGCATGTCTTTTGGATGTATTGTCTTTTTTATATCAAAGAAAAAATTATGTATCACTCGAAGGAAAATACACAATGTATACCTTAATCACTAGTGCACTAAAAACAGCAATGGTTACAATGTATACTGTTTTTGTTTGTTTGTAACATTATTTTACAAATGAGTTAATAAACGGAAAATCAACTAAGGTATTGGAATTTATATAAGTTATGGCGTTTGAGGTTAGACCTGTCGCCAGGAGAATTGAAAAACATAGGAACACGGGCATTGGAATAGTCTTATCACAAATCCGTCTCTTATAATGAAATGAAAATCATTGTCGTATTTAATACACCATGAAGCAGAAATAAATAGCAACAATTTCCCTACCTGTCGCTACCTGTCACTGTTTTTACTGTTTTAAAAGTAAGAAAGGTTACTAGATTTGTTTTCATTGTGATGCACTAAAGACTCAATTAGATATCGTATACTTAAGGCAAAGGAATCGAAAAAAAAAAGATAACCAGGACAGAAGACTTATCCCAAACCGTAAAGAAACCTTTCCCTTGTCATTACAAGTATTATAATAAACTATATATTTTTGCAAGCACGCATCATTTTAATCTTGATGTTTGGATCATATCCTTCCTACTCATAACGGAAGCTTTAGATCTACGATACGTGTTTGCACAATTTACATTTTTTAAAAAAGAAAATACTTTGTTAAACGATATAAAATGTCTGGAGATTAAAATATGCAGGATTGATTGAAAATTGCTTGCGCATTAATTAATTTGTTCTGATTTTAACCACCAAAATATTTTCGGAAAAGGAAAAGGCCATACCAGTATTGCTTTGGTTCCTGGTAAATTGAAACATGTTGACATCGAAAATAACTTTGAATTTCAAATATGTTTGAATAGAGGGTGACAATTCTATATAGAAAAACTGCAGCGATTTGATAAAATGCAGAGCAGATTCCTTAAAATTTTGGCAATACAAATTTTTAGAATAAAAAGAAATCACAGTACCTCAAGAAGAAACTAAGGTTAGAGTCCATGTTGAGGTGTAAAGTTCGTTTACAACATCACATTAGAAACTTCCTTTCGATCCTAGTAACCTACTTTTCGTATGCCAAAAAAGAAATGATTAAAAAAAGAACAGAAAAATAAAAGTATAACGCCAGTATATATACCTATATCCATTAAAATCACACAGATACCAAATTAAAATAATAGCAATAAGTAGGTGAAAAATCATTACTCACATGTGTTTCAACGCAGAAAAGCGGGATTTTTTTTCTTGATAAAACCTTCACTCGTTCATATCAAAATTGAGCTGAGATCTATGACCAAAATGCTTTTATAGGAAGTGATGTGGCATTGGCCTAGTATCCAGACACTGAATGCATTATAATTATGCTGATTGAGATCATTACGCACTGAAGGCCATACTCTGATACTCAAATATGTTATTCACACACAAAAAACCTAGTTTCCAAGATAGTGCAGTTTGGGCCCATAGAAAAGGTGGGCCTTAATTTTAAATTCCAATTCGAAAGGAACTCAGTACTTATGGAATTTAGGAGCGAGCGCATTTTGGACAAGATTAGGTCAAAAGATATAGATGAGTGAAGCAGAGCAGAGAAAGAAAGACATAGAGAGGTAGAAAAAAATATAGAACTGTAGAAGTAGAGATAATAAACAAAAAATAAACTATACCACCATTGGTTAGGGTGAGGGCTAGGGCAAGGAGCTGGTAGAGAAACATGGGGAGGGGTGGGGGTGGGGGTGGGATAAGGTGGATATTCAAAGATGGGAAGTAGTGGGTTTTCAAAAACTGAGGCGGTGGGTCTAACTCCTGTTGGTTTGTGTCTGGTGGGTGTGAAATGGGTTAGTATGTTTCTAAGCTAGTCAGGCGAGCGTGGGGTGGACAGGGCCTTTTCTCTTAACTTTTTTTAGGGAGACGGAGGGAAAGAGATCGAGAAAGAGATATAGAGGGATGAAGAAATATAGAGATATAGAGAGATAAATAGAAAGAAAGAGATAGATAGATAGATAAAGAGATAGAGATAAAGAAACAAAGAGAGAGAGAGAGAGAGAGAGAGAGAGAGAGAGAGAGAGAGAGAGAGAGAGAGAGAGAGAGAGATTGAGAGATAACCAGAGGAAGGAAGGCTCTGTCACTGCCAGTTTTGTACACAAGTTCCTTTTTTACACATTGGGTAAAAAAATAGTTTTGAAAACCAGTAAACACTAACCTTCTTGTTAAGACAGTTTGTTGCGATCCGTTTACTTATTTACATTTGTTTACAAAATGCACACACGTTTTTAAATTTCCACAGAAAATTTAGGATTTTAAATTGGTCTATGTCTTTATTTAAAAAAAAAAAACACTTCTGTATAAACATCGATGACCTTCGTTGGGAAGTGATGAAATTAAAATAACAATAAAAAAGACATAATCTACAAAATATATTAATACGTTAAAAATTGAAATGCAAAAAAACAAAAACAACAAAAAACAACAACAACAACAACAACAACAACAAAAAACAAACAAAATAGCAAAAAAAAAAAACAAAAAAAACAACAACACCTCCGAAACAACAACATCAACAAAACAAACAAAACCAAAACCAAAAATGGATTAGCCTTTTCACATGGCACGAATTTAGAACTATTCGTCTTGTGCACACTATTTTTGGAAATTTTCAAAAATTTGAAAAGACAAAAGCTTTGATATTATTAATTGGAAATGGAAAATGTACATATCAATACAAAAAAGGTGCTAGCACAAGAGCGTATCAACCCGCAAAACATGCGGGGTGATGGGAAAAGGTTAAACAAAATTAAAAAAACCCAGACTAGTTCCATCATGATTTTCCAAAATGATCAACCAAGTAACAAAAGAAAAGCCCAAATTTCGTTTCAGAAAATGAGATAATTATATCATAAAAAACTTGGCACAGTTAGTACAATCCATATTATTGTTTTGTATGCTGCGTATTAAAAAAATCAAAATAGATATAGCTCTCTAAAGGCATCTAGAAATAAAGCTCCATGAAAGCTTACTTCATTTTTCAAAAGATTGTAAATTTCGTAGAATTGTCCTAGAATATAAAATACTAAGCTCCCCATCCCTTTTTGTCTAAAAATAAGAACAAAAATGTTGCCGGTAACAATAAAAGTATATGGTTTTGAATTTTGAAGGAATAAGGACCGAGCAAATTTTAATACTAACGTGTACATTCATTTCCACCAAGCTGAATCTAGTTTACTGTCTCAGCCTCGTTTGCCCTTTTTGCACTGAGTCCCAAATGTTTTGTTAACGAGTAAACTTCAATCTGTTGTCCATATCAGCGGAACTCTTTTAGATTGGAAATTAGGTTAACCTTCTTTAGAAAATATCACTTTAAAAACACGAGTGTAATAACGTGGTGAAAGAAAAGTTTCAGCACTAAAGGGAAATAAATCAGGTCAAACAGGGAAAGCGGCAAGCAACAGGAAGCACAAAGGTGCCCCGACCCGTACCTCCAATTTCCTTTTTCATGTCAAGGGCAGTAACTGATGTGCGAGTGTACCCGACAACAGCTTTGACCTGATAACCACGCCAGGCAAGAAAGAACTAGGACGGTCATTGTCACAGTAGTAGCGCACTAGATTACAATTTTGATAGGTAGGCACCTTGAGTTACGTTTAAGTCTTCACGTAGCCCACATAGACAGGGTAAGTTTCACGTCCTGTCTTCTCTTTTATCAAACGTTTTCTGTGTCAGTAATGTCGCCAGACTCAGTGGGTTGTTTCTTAACGAACAATGTCATCAGCAAGGTTATATCATGGACGTGTCCGAAGACTTACGTCTGACAATTTTCCGTGTTGCCAAACAGGGACAGTGCGGGACTTCTTAGTTAGCCGGTCAAATTATACTGGCACCGTAGATGACAAAATCGGATAAATACAATTTGTCCGATCGTGGATTATGAAACAGTTGCCTTCCGATTGGAAGACTAACGTTCTATCACTGCGCCAGTTCATTCCCACTCTCGTCAGTGATGTTGCACAAACCGTTCTAATACCTTCACAAAACATTATTGTTAAAAAAAATAATTATGTTTGCAATTCGACCACGACCTGTTGCTGGCCCAATATTTTGTTTAAATGCAACGATCTTACGCCTCTTAAGATGTAGTTTTTAAAATAGATAAAAAAAGAGATAAACGTGTTTAGAGATTAAAAATAAATTTTGCGTCACTTGGTAGCCGCGAAAGTAACATCACTTTCTACGCCCAATAGCAGCAACTAGCCATAGTAGTGGACGAGCCCCAAGACTAATGTCTGACACAGAGAGAGGGCGGGTGAATATGGAATATGACACCACCCATCACATGAAACAGTACCTGTACTAACACTGATCTAGTCATATCGAAGCAAGGCGGTCTGACAGGATTCAGAACCCGACGTTATCTCAAAAGTAGCGAAAAAGACGTATGCCAAAACCGTAACACAGCGACGATATACGAGTCGTATTACAATATGTTTGTAGACCAAAAAAAATAAAAAAATAAAAAATTAAAACGTAACTGTGCATTCCCCATCTCCACCTGTGGGCACCTTTAAATATACGAGTAATTAGGGTTTTGTAAAAATTAAAACCTTCAAAAGGTTAAACTGGGCTCACCTGCTAAGAGGAGATGTGAGGCAGGCGTCTTGCTCATTCTGTTCCACGAGCAGATTATAATAAAAGACACGGACTATTTAAGTAGCTGGACCAGTGGTCAGTTTCTGTCACGCCAAGCCCAGTTTGGCCTCTCGGACAATAGGAACCAATTGTCCATTTTGTAACATCTAAAATTATTTGTAACTCCGCGCCGACCCTATAGGAATTCAGAGTTATTGCACTTTGTTAGATAACGTAAAAAATGTTCACCAATCACAACGTCAGAAAAGTTCACCAATCACAACGTCAAAAATGCTCACCAATCACACCGTCAAAGTGTCGTCTTGTAGTAGGTCTAATTTGTTTTCCCTTTGCGCCTTTTATGGTCCCTTAGGAAACCATAATAAGCCGCTCAAATTAGCATTTCTCAATGATTTTGCTTGAGAAGCACATAACTAAGCCTTGATGATGAGCTAAATTGTACCTCGTTTAGAGCTCATGCCTTCTTTCCTCGTACCGCGGCTTACATTCCTAATTAACAGAAAATCGTCGTTCTGTTATATAGTTAACAAATTAGAGAAGATATAAAAGTACAGAATTCTCAACAGCAGTGTTAGGAAAATAATTAGAAAAATAATCTCTTATATTTATATGAGCCGGGCTAAATAGAACAGACCGTTCTCAAAGGGAAACCTGTTTTCGCAATTCTGTAGACCTTCTTAATAATAAAGGTTATTCACCTCTAGCTTCCTCGTTTGTATTAGTAATTGCATTGTATTATGAGGACAATCGATGGACATCAAGATTCACTGATTGGCACTCTAGACTATTTCAAAGAAGAGGAGAAAGACTATGCCTAACATGAAAAGATAACATTGTACAGTGGACAGGGAAGGCAGAAAATCGTGGTAACAGGAAGCTGGGTCTAGAAGGGTTTCACCACACAGTGAAAAAGATTTAAATTTAAATGTATATCTAATTGGTCATACGGAAAGGCGTTGATTAAATAGTTGTAAGAATGAATTAATTGACAATTTCTGTTTAAAAAAACAAAACAACTAAAAATAAAGTATAATGTTCCAGTTATAGATCTCTGTTTTGGTTTTCTACGAAACCTCAATTTTTCCTGCAACAAAGCGTACAATATCTTTGAAATAAACGTCACTTCCAATAGCAATGCTATGCATATCATGACACCTATTGTTCACTAGACGCCATTTCTTCTACCCCCTCGATAGTGAAACCGAAAATAGAGCTAAATGTGACAGAATCAATAAGTGCAATAACTATTTGTAAGACAGCGTGACGGACTGTATAATACTGAGCAATGAGGACCAATTTAGACCTCAATAGCGATGCTGCCTTGCATTTCCCGACAGCTCACCCAATAAAATACGTATCATCGCATCAGAATTAACGAAAGGAAACAAAATACAAAGCTAAATAAAAAAGAGCCGCAAGCATCAGAAATATAGAATAATGTTTAACCCCAGAACCTCCAGTTCCTACGTCTGTATCTATTGTGGATTACTATTGACGTAGATCAGGTCGTTAACTGTGTCCCGTGGAGCAGATTTAATAAACCAGGATTGTACTTGCGTATTTAGGTCCCTAGTTCGCTGTGTTAGTGCAAAATCTAAATAGCTACATTATTTAAAATTAACACAAGTTATTTCAAGTTTTATTCCCACCAAATTGAGAAGGTTCAAAGACATATGCATCAAAGTACTGGAATTAAGGTCACAGAAGAATTATTGCACTAATCTAAAAAAATGAAGCGATAAATGTACACCTAACCCAACATACACACAATATTAACTGAAATATATCTAAAGAAAAAGTGTAAAACACAAAAAGTGGTGCGGTGGAATGTGGAACAATAGAAACTAGGTAAGGTGGAGAAACAGGGGCCATACCAATTTTCTCGACTCATTTGAAATATTCAATCTCTCTCTCTCTCTCTCTCTCTCTCTCTCTCTCTCTCTCTCTATATATATACTTCCTCATTTCCCTCTTTCGTGAACTCACCAAAGGTACAGAGGCTAAAAGCCACATTTGACTTTAGTGTACTAAAAAGATTGTCGCCACTAAAAACCAAAAGTGGCTTTTACGTACAAAAAAGGTCAGCTCTCGTATTTCTCCGATCTGCACTAAACAAAAAAAAAAGCAGGTCGCACAGCCCAACCCGGCGCTACTCTTTCACGCCCGGCCCCTAGTCAGATGAGGTCACTACATCACTACAAAACCTGACAACAATGAAAAAGGTGAACTAGCTCCTCAAGCGGAACCTGTATTGTTGTGATCCACCCTCACTCACCCCCCCCCTCTCCCACTCCATAAAACCCACACTGAATCTGTTTCTTTCTTTTCATTTCTGTTCTTTTTTCGAGGATCATCTAGGGACAGAAAAGCAACGCCTATCCACCAGAAATTAGGGGAGGGGTGAAAGGTAGAGGGGGGGGGGGAGGGGAAGGGGAAGGCTGAAGTTGAGTAAGTTGAGTTTGTTGCTTAACGTCCAACGTCAGCTCTATATAGGACTGACTCCAAAACTGTCGTCTGACATTTTTATGTCCTGCCACATTCGAGGCGGGACGAGGAGACCTGGACTCCTGTCTCCGCCGGTCACATTATACTGACATCGACCCAACCAGTATGGGTAGCGGGAGGGAACGAGCTGGCTTAAGTGGTAATGCGTTGGCTTCTATTCGGAAGTTACCCAGTTCAATGCATCCCACGAAAGAGCACATTTAATTGCCGTATTGTCGTCCACTACTGGTTCAGTCGGTGAAAATTCATTGTGACCGGTTGAGAGGACTGTCCTAGTAACCCCTCTCTGTCTCGTGTGTATTAACAGACTATAATAATTGTTCGTACCCGTAACAACATAGGTTGATTTGTCTGCTCATTTCCTAAGGATAACACAGTGAAAATAGTAATCAATAATGTATTTAATAGGTATAAACAATAGGGCTTGGAATATTTTTTTTCCATAAAATGCATTGCAACCTTCAAGTAGACTATACAGTATTTACCTTACCAAAAATATAAAAAAAAGTTTCGATTGCTTCTAATGGTCTTAAATTGATCAATATATATTAATCAATTTTTAAAGAGAAGAAATGCACGTATGCTAGCCACGGCTCCTAAAATAGAAGTTAATCAAATAAAACAATTGCAGCAAAATATTAAGAGTATACAATAAAGGCTACTTAGTACTTCCTTTTTTGTGGAACAAGCGGATAGCCAATCAATTCTATCCGTTTTCCTTCTTTTTTTGCAGAGAGGGGACAGTCAATCAATTCTATCCGTCTTTTTGTGGAGAGAGGATAGTCCATCAATTCTATCCGTTTTACTTCTTTTTTGCAGAGACGGGACAGTCAATCAATTATATCCGTCTTTTTTGTGGAGAGAGGATAGTCCATCAATTTTATCCGTTTTACTTCTTTTTTGCAGAGAGGGGACAGTCAATCAATTCTATCCGTCTTCCTTTTTTGTGTAGAGAGAGGATAGTCCATCAATTTTATCCGTTTTACTTCTTTTTTGCAGAGAGGGGACAGTCAATCAATTCTATCCGTCTTTTTTGTGGAGAGAGGATAGTCCATCAATTCTATCCGTCTTCCTTTTTTGTGGAACCAGCGGATAGTCCATCAATTCTATCCGTCTTCCTTTTTTATGGAGAGAGGGGATAGTCAATCAATTCTATCCGTCTTTTTGTGAAGATATCAATTCTATCCGTCTTCCTTTTTTTGTGTAACCAGCGGATAGTCAATCAATTATGTCCGTCTTCCTTTTTTTGTGTAACCAGCGGATAGTCAATCAATTATGTCCGTCCTCCTTTTTTGTGGAGAGAGGGGATAGTATGTGTCTTTAATTCAGATTTAAAACACTCCATAGAAACTACATTTTCAACATTGTTTGGTATTTCATTCCATAACTGAGCGCTTTGGTAGAAAAAGGCCCTTTGTCCAAAATTTATAAGTTTAAATCTAGGTTTAACAAGGTGTTTGGAATAGGAGCGCAATTCTCTAGCCAGGGTGTAGGGGCTTACTTGCTGCATTTTAATATAATTTGCTGAATTTGGTTAAGTTGATATTGTGGGAGGCCAGCTAGCAAAGAGTCGCAGAAGTCTATTCTAGACAATATAAAATGATCATAGAAGTTTGTTGGTGGCATGAGTCGTCAAGTACGATCTACTGTGATATATTTTTCTCATGTTTTACATTAATTTTAAATATAACCGCTCATTGTCAAGTTTGAATCCACATAGACACACCTAGGTTTCGGATGCACTTAGAAAACGTTATCTCCTGGTTGCATATTTTAATCCTAGACAATTTTTTTCTTCAACTGGTTTGATGTTCCAATGATGATGATTTCCGTTTTTTATTCATTTCGCTTTAACTTACTAGATGACATGCAAGAAGATACGTGAGTGACACAGTGATTAAAGGAAACTATAATTTAGTCAATATGGTTTTTATCAAAAGACTTATAAAGCTGAGAGTCATCAGCATAAAGATGATAATTAAATCCATGTTCCATAAAAACATTTGTTAAAGATTGCATGTATAATAAAAAAGAAACCGGTCTGAGTACAGTTCTCTGGAGAACCCCAAATTTCAGTTCGATAGAATTGGTAGGTTTGTCTCCTGTTTTAAAAACTTGCTGCCTATCGAAAATATAGGAGCGGAACCACTTGAGAACAACTCACTCAATTTCAAAGGTAATGCGTAGACGATCTAGTAAAATGTACCATTTATTATTTGTTTTAGGAGCGACATTATCTCTTCTTAATGTGGGTGTTACCGTTTAAACACGATCATACAAGATACATAAAGGCAAAAAATACCAAGAGTGCTCCGCCAAAATAGATAGCCAACCAAAGGAAGGCACAACTTAAACCATGCTTGCAATATATTAATTTTGTCATCAGATGCATTGGTAGCATTATTTCAGAGCTGAATAGGTTTTTATTTCAAATGCAAAATTTAAGAAGCTTTAAGCTGCATGTCAGCTCGAAAAGTGAAAAGGCCATGTGGAACTAGGGCAAAAACTATATCCCATATTAATATGGTATGTCAATTAAAAATATTTTATGCAAGGACTAAACACAAAACGCGACCGAAATACCTTCATTTTATTTACACTGATGTCTGTCTCTGTCTCTCTCTCTCTATATGTATCTCTCTCATTTACCGTCTCTCTGTCTCTATCTCTCTATTTTATGCCTCTCTGTCTCTCTTTCTTATAGTCACACTCTGTCTCTGTCTCTGTCTCCGTGTGTGTGCGTGTGTATGTCTGTCTCTCTCTGTCTCTGTCTCTGTCTGTCTCTGTCTGTCTCTCTCTTTCTCTCTCTCTCTCTCTCTCTCTCTGTCTCTCTCTGTCTCTCTGTCTCTCTCTCTCTGTGTCTATGTCTCTCTCTCTCTGTGAGTTTTTCCTGCCATTGAACTGTTGGGCCATGAGCGTGAAGGAAAATGACATATTGGGCTAACCTTGATGCTTCGTTACAAAGTCGCGTCACCTTTCCACACTGATGAACTACATTTGAATAAAGTTAATGTCATGTAGAAATGTGCATACTAAGACTTCTTCACCAGCGGAGCCATGGAGCGGTGAGCTATTGTTCCTTAAGATTGAATACGCGACCATGAAATACATTTCTCTATCGATAGGTCCTACCGGTACACTTAGGTGGCGTTCTTCGAGATCTTCCTGGGGAGGGGGGAAGGGCGCAGTAACCTTGGTGTAGAACATCGGCAAAGACGCAGGAGGTACGCGATTCGAGCTCTGGTGATTTCGTTCCCTACTGGTTGGGTCGGTGCCAGTTTAATGTGACCGATTGAGACAGGGTTCATGGTATCCCCGCGCTGCCTCGTGTGTGACAGCACATAAAATTGTCTGACGTCAGTATCGGGCCCGTCCATAATATAGCATATATAGTGCGAATGTTGGACGTAAAACCAACTCAACTTCAACTTGGCTATCTTCCTCATTTACTTAGGTGGTCATTGTGCCGTCCCTATTCAGGGTTGGCGTGCCACATGTTTCCATATGAAACCTTCTTGCTCTAGTCTGGGTTGGCGTGCCATATGTTTCCATGTGAAACCTTCTTGCTCTAGTCTGGGTTGGCGTGCCATATGTTCCCATATGAAACCTTCTTGCTCTAGTCTGGGTTGGCGTGCCATATGTTTCCACGTGAAACTTTCTTGCTCTAGTCTGGGTTGGCGTGCCATATGTTTCCATGTGAAACCTTCTTGCTCTAGTCTGGGTTGGCGTGCCATATGTTTCCATGTGAAACCTTCTTGCTCTAGTCTGGGTTGGCGTGCCATATGTTTCCATGTGAAACCTTCTTGCTCTAGTCTGGGTTGGCGTGCCATTTCCATTCCATTGAAACCTTCTTGCTCTAGTCTGGGTTGGCGTGCCATATGTTTCCATGTGAAACTTCCTTGCTCTAGTCTGGGTTGGCGTGCCATATGTTTCCATGTGAAACCTTCTTGCTCTAGTCTGGGTTGGCGTGCCACATGTTTCCATATGAAACCTTCTTGCTCTAGTCTGGGTTGGCGTGCCATATGTTTCCATGTGAAACTTTCTTGCTCTAGTCTGGGTTGGCGTGCCACATGTTTCCATGTGAAACCTTCTTGCTCTAGTCTGGGTTGGCGTGCCACATGTTTCCATGTGAAAGCTTCCTGCTCTAGCCTGGGTTGGCGTGCTATATGTTTCCATATGAAACTTTCTTGCGACAGTCTGGGTTGGCATGCCATATGTTTCCATGTGAAACTTTCTTGCGACAGTCGGGCCTTGGCTTGCTATATGTTTCCATATGAAACCTTCTTGCCCTAGTCTGGGTTGGCGTGCCAAATGTTTCCACGTGGGACCTTCTTGCGCTAGTCTGGGTTGGCATGCCATATGTTTCCATATGAAAGCTTTTTGCTCTAGTCTGGGTTGGCGTGCCACATGTTTCCATGTGAAACCTTCTTGCTCTAGTCTGGGTTGGCGTGCCATATCTCTCCATATGAAAGCTTTTTGCTCTAGTTTGGGTTGGCGTGCCATATGTTTCCATGTGAAACCTTCTTTCTCTGTGGTATAACAAGTTTAAATCAATACCCATGTGCGGGCATTGATGTTATGTTAACAGAAAATACTGTGTTCAGCACTAATATTATACTTCCCTCCATTCTGCCTGTTGGATTGTTTGAGCGAGTCTGTCATGCCTTACTATGTGGCCAAAATAAAAGAGTGTGTGATGTCGTTTGCTGCGAGGTCGACAGAAATCATGTAGTTAAAATGACATTATGAATCACAAGGAAAGAAAACCATAAAGAAAACAATCAAAGCTAACCCCAAGCACAGCGGTTAATCGCCCGCACTGATCACTCGTCTTGACCCAGCCTGGTGTTTTAATTCTAAATAGAGTGGCGCTGCCATTGTCTTCAATACACGGCTATAATGCCCATGGTTTTTGACAATTAGGAATGACGTTTCGCAAAAAGTTGCATGCTCCACTTGTTGGAAGAAATACGAGATGTTCAACAAATAGATACGTCATTTTGCACTAGATCTTGTGTTGTTTGTTCCGTTTGCGCAATTTTATGTTTTCTTTTAAAGACTAGAATAGCCCGCGCCGATTAGAAGTTGCCAGTCATCATGCTTGATGGGGTATTTGAATATTCAACAAGTCCATGTCTTGTAACCAGGTTCCGTCACGCTTGGTAAATTCACGTTCTTTATACATGCACACAATTCTTGGTCACTTGATCCAACATGGTTTTTGCATTCTAAGCAGAGCGACACTGTCATTGTCTTCACTACACGGGTGTTATGCATATGGTTTTGTCATTACAGACAAAGACATCATAATAGGAATGAAGTTTCGCAAGAAATTGCAGCTCCATCTGTTGGAGGGCATGATAGATCTTCAACAAATAGAAACGTCATGGCGTCATTTTGTGGTACTAGTACTGTAGTAGGTCTTAAAACTGTATACCCGTTTGCGCAATCTATGTTTTCTTTGTAAGGCTAAAATAACTCACACCGATTAAAATAACCAGTTGTTTGATGAGGCACTTCAACATATAGCAGAGTCCATGCCTTCTAAAGGGCCGCCCACACTGTCGGGGGAACGTCATACCGATCTGTCCATTGTCTATCACGCCCCCGATAGGCCAACTCATCCTCCCAAACCAATCGAGTGGATGAGAAAATATGTGTTTTCCGTCGTTTCATCGGCGGGCGACTGCGGCAACTGAGTAAATCTCAGCACTATGTTATCTAAAACAAAATTGGAGAAATTCCAAAGAAAGCATGAAGAGAGAGGGGGGGAGAGAGAGAGAGAGAGAGAGAGAGAGAGAGAGAGAGAGAGAGAGAGGGAGAGAGAGAGAGAGAGAGAGAGAGAGGGGGAGAGAGACACCGTCATTCACCCACCAATCTCTACAGGCACGGGAGACGTATCCTAGACAAGTCTACAGCCAGGACGAGGCTGATTTATCCATGATCAACTCTGACCAACGGAGGTCTATATACAGAACAGTGATCTAACTAAAAAAAAAAGGGAATGGGGGAACAATACTAAATTAGAACACCAATAGGGTAATATCCCCGGTTTTAACTATCAATCTCCTGCCTCACCCATAAAAAAAAAAATGTAAATGCCTAGCCTTGCCCGTCCCCCAGCGTAGAAGGGAAGGTTTGTCTTGTCTGTCTCAGCCTATCCCCCCTTTCCACTTTAGAACCCCAAAAATTAGGGAACCCCATACATTAGAGGACCAGCCTCATAGTAATAGAATGAGCAAGCATAGGATCTATCATGTCTTGCCTTCCTCTTGAGCTTTTGTCTTCAACCCGGAGAGAGGGAGAGAATTCTCCCCCTCCCTCTATAGAGAACACTAGGGCGTCCTGCTGCTTCAAATCACGTGATCTTTGACAGTTGATGTTCAGTAACAATGAAGAATTTAGACCAATCAAGGATCACACCATTGCTAGACTGATTCAGTCTCTTCCACTCCAGCATACAGTCAACAAAAGTTTCTGGATCTTTTTTTTTTTAAAACATTTTTCCTTCAAGATTTGTCCATCCTAGATGCTGGTTATGACTGAGTCCAATTTCCCCCTTAACGAAAACAACTGTTATATCAAAATAATAATTTAGTTAACTGACATTTATAAACAGACACACCAAAGAAAAAACATCAAACAGAATAAAAACAAACACACGCAAAATTTCAAAACTACTCTAAATATCAACTTAAACAAAAACGTCCAGGAGGAAAAATCAAATAATTTATTATTTTAATGAAGACATGTAGAATATCACACAGTTAAATTAGAACGAAATTCTTTTTTTTTTAAGCTGCATTCTTTCCTCTTATATATGTAATACGAGCGTACATAACTGTTCGACGTAAAATTAGGTTTTACATTATACTTACAGTTACATTGCACATCTCCCATTCTTGAGAGACACAAAGCCATTATGTTGATACATTACAAGAACAATTCAGAATCAACTTTCAAACCTTCACATTGAAATACAATACTATGTATCTCCTTTTCTATTCAAATATCTAAAAATTTTAATGAAGTGATGTACATCTTTTTCCTGTACCTTTAAGTTAAGATACACATATCATATCGAACCACAAGACACAACCCTTTCACATAATTTTACTGAACTCTGAACTAACACCCCTAAACCCCAAATCCGTAAATTTTTGGAAAATTACAATTGCTGTAAATGGTGTACTATTACTGGTCTAGCTATCAGCCTACCTGAGCTAACATGTCTGTACTATTTCTGGTCTAGTATATCATTTGTTGTGATGGCTATGTGCTCTAGCCTGATCCAGCCTACTTTAGGAGGTTTATCCATTCATTCAGGTTGATTGACACATGCCAGGAAGCACCAGAAACTCGGCTGGTTGATTCTCTGGGTAGATGAACAGGCGTTCGTGGTTCGAATCATGTCCTTGGCAGGCCAAGATCGTCAGACTCATTGTGTGGAGAGAAAAAGACCCCAGATTCCTAAACACTTTTAATATATTGACTTCTCAAGTCATATTGCTCCTAACTTACACAATCACATGGAACCTTACGAAAAAATTAAATAAATTCTCTCTCTCTTTCTTTCCTACCAGACTCTGTCTCTGTCTCTCTGTTTACATCTCGTACATTCCCGGGGGGGGGGTGTGGAGAGGAGCATCACATCTTTAACTAAGTTTTTTTTTATATTTCATTCACACAGGTTTGTATTTCAGATAATCTTATTAAATAATATTTTGTAAGACATTTATAAACAGACACACCAAAGAAAAAACATCAAACAGAATAAAAACAAACACACGCAAAATTTCAAAACTACTCTAAATATCAACTTAAATCTTTAACTAAGTTTTTTTTTATATTTCATTCACACAGGTTTGTATTTCAGATAATCTTATTAAATAATATTTTGTAAGAAAAGCATCTTTTCATTTGAATCAAATCGATCTGATTAACTCTGGCATTTGCTCATTTTGTATAGGTGATTTTCATTTTTTTTATACGTTGGGGAAAAGGATAAAGAAGGATGCATAATTAAAATCTTTATCCACTTAAGCATTACACTAAAAGCGAATTGGATGCTCTACATTTAGTCATTATACAAAAGTAATGGCACTAAATCATCAATTCATACATCAGCGGCAGCAGGACAGTAGGCCCCCCCAACCCTTTAGAGCTAACATGTCTGTACTGTTACTGGCCTAGCTATCAGTTTACCTGAGCTAACATGTCTGTACTGTTTCTGACTTAGCTATCAGTTTACCTGAAGTAACATGTCTGTACTGTTTCTGACTTAGCTATCAGTTTACCTGAAGTAACATGTCTGTACTGTT
>RQTK01001223.1:76820-96781 GCA_003991915.1 Elysia chlorotica | reverse complement strand
AATAATAATAATAATAATAATAATAATAATAATAATAATAATAATAATAATAATAATAATAATAATAATAATAATAATAATAATAGTGTATAATTTATACAGCACTATCCCCAAAGGAAGCTCACAGCGTTTTTATAATATAAAGTACACAGCTCTATTTCAATAATACTGAAAATTTACTTGTAGGAAAGTGTATGATACAGCAATGTCAGAGATGCATTCTCAGAAAAAGTAACAAAAAATAAAATAAAATGAAAAGCCTTTGAAAATAATAAGCCTTTCATAATAATGCCACTCTTTTAATTGTTAAATTGGACTCTTTAAACTTGCAATAATTTTATGTTAAATATCATCCATCAAACTTGAGATAGTTTTATTATTAGCTAGGCCCCATAAAACTCTTGACAACAACAACACTACTAGCACTGCGTATGAGTGCCGAGCCCTGACCTTGTCACGTGTCTCGGTGCTGGACTTGAGCAGCTCCTCGAGGGCGTTGACCTTGCCCTGCCACAGCTGCTGGTTCTCGCGCAGACACTTGTTGAGCTGGCGCTCCTCCTGCAGCTCGCTCAGCACCTTCGACGTCCGAGAGTGCAGCTGGCGATTCATGAAAAAATGACTGGTTAACTTTCATGGTACTTCGCGTCCATACATAGTGGGATCTCCGTCAATCTCCACTTTTGAAAATGTTAAAATGGATATTTGAGGAATGCATACAATTTCAAAAGAGAAATACATAAATTTGAAAGAAAATTAAACTGTAAGTATTTTAACTGAAAAACATAACAAAAAAAACAAACAAACAACAAAGAGTTTAGAGATCCCTTACTGATCTACAGGCACAGCTAGGAAAATGGACTAAGTTAAAAAAATTTGGAGTCAACATTAAAAATTAAAATGAAAAAAAAAACACCCAACGCTTCTGAGCCTTCAGATTCCCTCACCTGTTGATATTTTTTCTCCAGATTCTGCTTCTCCTTGGTGACCTCACTGAGCTTACACTCGACCTTCTCTCTCTCCTCTCTCTCCTGGTCCCATCTCTGTGTGGACTCCGCAAGCTGCGCAAAGTGAAAAAAAACAACTATTCATAGATTTTGAGAACAAAGATATCTAGGCAATTTTATGTTTCCACATCTTTCTTTAGTAAAAGCCTTTAGGAAGATTATACTATCTGTTCTGTGTTATGATAACATTTTACTGTCCACATAAACGAGTTCTTGGCTATTTACGATCTACAGAACATAAATAAAACACAAAATAAACCACTGATCAGTGTACCTTTAAGGATATATATGAGACACATTATACACACAAGAAAAGAGTCTAGTTGCAGTTCAGACTCAGCCATAAAAAAAAACCCAACAACCCATCAAGTCATTGAAAAGGGTACAAAAATTGAACCGGATTAGTGAAATAATTGTACCATTACAATGTAAGCTTAACATTTCTGGTAAAATTTTCAGTCCAATCTCAGAATTGGAGTTTTCCTCAAACAAGCCTGTGCCGCAATTGGACTTATTTTGTGAGGTTGCTACACACACAACTCTGAAATTTTCTGTACCTTTGCCTCCACGTCTTTCACAGCTTCGGCAATCTGCTCCATGAAGTAAAGTCTCTGCGACTCGAGTTGTGTCGTCAACAAGTATGTGTACTGGTCACAGAGAGAGAGAGAGATAACTCAATAAATTACATTATCTGCAAATAGTGTACTGCATTGTGTGTGCTATATAAACATAAACCTATCATTATTTTAAACATAATCATTATAATTACAGTATTATTTTTACTATTTAATCATTATTATTGTTAATATTATTCTTTTGTTTGTGAAACATCTAACCTCTTACTGTCTTAGGTCTATCAAAATAAAAAATACCAACAATTTAACAAAGAATAGAATATTTATCTGATTTCACTCTTGTAAAGTACGTCATCGTCTTTGACATAGAGCACAGTTTAACATTCATCTTGACCAACATTTTGACTACCGTAACATGTACCACTAATTTTGTACGGTAGTTTCACTACTGCACAGTACGCCACTCACGTTCATCACTAGTTTGCTGCAAATCACGCTAGTTTTAGAGCAATGGGCTCCCAATTGGGAGGTGCCTGCTTCAAATTCATGGTCCAGCAAGTTTTAATTGTCAAATTTCATCCTCTACTGGTTGGATTTGCGACAGTATAATGTCTTGGTATCCTAGTTCAAAATGTTGGACTTTAACGAAATAAAAAAAAACTGGCCACCAGTTTCTCCACCACACAGCACGCCACTTTCTTCCGCTGTGAGTGAGTGAGTGAGTTTGTTTTACAGCACTTCAGCACGGTAATGGCTATGTTGTGCCCATGATGTCCTTAGACAGTTAATGCATTATACTAGTAGCAACGGTGACTCCTTAAAACTCTCTGAGTAGTAAAACCATAACAATTGTGCGTGAAAAGTTTGGTTATAAGTGAAGGGTATATACAGTAGTTTAAAAGATCCATGTGTAGGACTATCACAGTTAAATTTTATTATATACACCAATGTCCTTCAGGTACCTAAGTATGCGCTGAGGACTAACATAAGTAAATATGCTCTCCATTGGCCTGGAAGCTAGGTGCAAATTTCTTTCTGTGGAGTCAGACGTTAGTCTTGGGACCCATCTGTGATATAGCTTATTTGCTAAAGTTGGACTCCAATAAACAAAACAGTCACAAGTTTCACTACCACACAGTCTGCACTCACTTGCAAAGTAATATTCAGACTTTAATTTTGGAACCCTTCGACAATGTAGCCTAACAGCTGAAGTTAGACATTAACAAACCAACCGACCAACCAACTCCTAGTTTCCCCACTGATCTTTGGGACCCATCCACAATGTAGCTTATCAGCCTGAAGTTAGACATTAACAAAGCAACCAACCAACTCCTAGTTTCCCCACTGATCTTTGGGACCCATCCACAATGTAGCTTAACAGATGAAGTTAGACATTAACAAAGCAACCAACCAACCAACTCCTAGTTTCCCCACTGATCTTTTGGACCCATCCACAATGTAGCTTAACATCCTGAAGTTAGACATTAACAAAGCAACCAACCAACTCCTAGTTTCCCCACTGATCTTTGGGACCCATCCACAATGTAGCTTATCAGCCTGAAGTTAGACATTAACAAAGCAACCGACCAACCAACTCCTAGTTTCCCCACTGATCTTTGGGACCCATCCACAATGTAGTTTATCAGCTGAAGTTAGACATTGACAAACCAACCAAACAACCAACTCCTAGTTTCCCCACTGATCTTTGGGACCCATTCACAATGTAGCCTAACAGCTGAAGTTAGACATTAACAACTCCTAGTTTCCCCACTGATCTTTGGGACCCATCCACAATGTAGTTTATCAGCTGAAGTTAGACATTAACAACTCCTAGGTTTCCCCACTGACCTCCAGAGTGATGGAGTCGAGCTTCTCTTCCTGGATCTCGTTGCCGCCCTCGTCAACCTGCACCAGCTTTCCGTCGCTCTTGTTCTGTGCCAGGCGGTGCACGTAGTTGTCCCCGGCATAGTCCCAAACTCGGTTCGTACCGAGCTGCATCGCGTACGTGTGGTTTGTGTCTTGGAAATGTCTGGATCACAAAAACATTAAAAGTAAAAAAATTGTGAACGGTAAAAGCCACTGATCTTTATATTTTCCTAATACTCTAAAGAGTAGAGAGTTCTTAGTTGTGCTGAACGATTTAAAAGAAAGTATCTAAAAAATGATGCATATTATGACACATTTCTGCATGGCTATCGACCATAAAAAAAACCCAACATAACTGATATGATAGCTTTAGTTTTTTCTGCTCATAAGTCTAAATAAGTCCAGTTCAATGAGAAGATGTGGTGTGTTCACATTAACAATATTCTGTTTGGATCACTCTCACATCACAACACAATGACATTGGTTTACTTGTATGCATGAAGGCCTACATATCTCCCACAGCCAACATTTCCACAGATCAGACAGATCCACAGGCTCTGCAAAAAGCATGAAAAAATACATGTATAAAAACACAATATCAAAATGTTTAAACAGCTAATAGTGCAACATTTGAGCATTGCTGGAAATCATAGTTACACTAATAAAAGGCAGCTTTTACAATGTTTCAGGGTCATTGTTACTATTAAAAAGTTTAACGAAATAAAAAAAAACTGGCCACCAGTTTCTCCACCACACAGCACGCCACTTTCTTCCGCAGTGGAGTCAGACGTTAGTCTTGGGACCCATCCATGACATAGCCTGCTTGCTGAAGTTAAACTTTAAAAAACAAAACAGTCACAAGTTTCACTACCACACAGTCCGCCACTTACTTCCAAATAATAGCCAGACTTTAACTTTGGGACCCATCCACAATGTAGCCTAACAGATGAAGTTAGACATCAACAAACCAACCAACTAACCAACTCCTAGTTTCCCCACTGACCTCCAGAGTGATGGAGTCGAGCTTCTCTTCCTGGATCTCATTGCCGCCCTCGTCAACCTGCACCAGTTTGCCGTCACTCTTGTTCTGGGCCAGCCGGTGCACGTAGTTGTCCCCTGCATAGTCCCACACTCGGTTCGTCCCGAGCTGCATCGCGTACGTGTGGTTTGTGTCTTGGAAATGTCTGGATAACAAAAACATTAAAAGTAAAAAAATTGTGAACGGTAAAAGCCACTGATCTTTATATTTTCCTAATTCTCTAAAGGGTAGAGAGTTCTTGGTTGTGCTGTTTGTGAACGATTAAAAATAAGTATTCAAAAATGATGCATATTATGACACATTTCTGCATGGCTATCGACCATAAAAAAAACCCAACATAACTGATATGACAGATTTAGTTTTTCATCTAATAAGTCTAAATAAGCCCAGTTCAAAAAGAAGATGTGGTGTGTTAACACTAACAATATTATGTTTGGATCACTCTCAAATCACAACACAATGACATTGATTTACTTGTATGCATGAAGGCCTACATATCTCCCACAGCCAACGTTTCCACAGATCAGACAGATCCACAGGCTCTACAAAAAGCATGAAAAAATACATGTATAAAAACACAATATCAAAATGTTTAAACAGCTAATAGCGCAACATTTGTTTCAGGGCCATTGTTACTCTTAAAAAGTTTTACAAAATATTTCCTGTACATAAATACAAATAAATCATACCTTTTTGATATCATAAAAAAAAAAGAAATATTTATGTTCTGTCAACCAAACACAGAATGACTCTTAAATCATGGGAAAAGCGAAAAAAGTAATGCAACTTGCCTCAGAGATGCAATTTACTTAAACAACCAAGAGTCTTACTCTTGGTTCCCGACACTCTATTACAGAGAATGGTACAAACTTTACTGTTATTCTTTACAAAAACTGTCCCATTTCTCATAAATCAATGAATGGACCATGTTCAACAACTGAATGTCTCCACCAGCAGTGCTAACTGGATCCTTCTTTTTTTACTGAACCTTTTCGTGCAAGGTGGCATGGGTAAATGTATCACAAAACATATTTCCTTGAAAGACCTTTACAGAACTCTAATCTGTATCCTTTAAATGGAAATCCATAAATTTGCGGAAATTGTCATCACTCCAAGACTATGACTTAGACTATGAAACCAAATTCACAAAGAGAGAATCTAGAGCTGAAAATTGCCCACCTCATGAGAACCACAGTTCATGCATCGCTGGTCCGCGACTTCCTCTGGAGTCTGGCAGTATCTGCACACCGGGCAGCTGGAACCACACCAAAAAAAGCGTTGGGTTTATTTCAGTGACTCAAAGGACTTTATCAAACCATAAATTATAAAAAAAAATTAAAAGAGTTGTAAAGCTTCAGGTCTAAAGTGGCAGAAGGCAATAGACGACTCTATAAAATATGACTCTATACATATTCGCATAGTTATAATGTGGCATAAGAACCATTCCAAATTTGCAAAGTTCAAATGGAGGAAGGGGCAGTTACTCAGTCAGTTAAGCAAAGTCGCTTCTTTTCAAAGGTTTGTGGGTTTATTTCCCACTAAAGCAGATCTATTTCCTACTGCTTGGAGTGGTGTCAGTACAATGTGATGACTAGAACCTAAAATAAGATCCTCTTTGACAGTACACGAGGGAACTTCACATTCTTCCGACAGAGATTACAAGTTTCATGTTCATTTTAATTCCTTCAAAAAACGAAAACAGATTTATGGTCAGTTCTGACGCTTTTGCCATACACATTTTATTTTGCCCTTAAAGAAAAAAAAAATTCCACCTCATGTGAAGATTCAATCCATAATTATGACAATTATGACTTTGACGCGATTTAATACAGATACTGACTTCAGTGAGGCTGTAGAGCATTTTTTATGCTCTACAGCCTCTGAAGGTTGAATTGCTAATTTCTTTATGGAATGCTTTACAAGGCAGTCACATTGACTAAGTTAATGCAAAATCGACTGTCCAAGATCTACTAGCTCAGGGTGCTCTGCTGTTCGGTTCTCTCAACTGAGAGCTGAAGGTCCACGGTTCAAATCTCCATCATTGAGTGTTGAGTTTGTCGCTTAAACTATCACTATATGTACTATGTTGTGAATGGACCCTAAATCTAACATCTGACGGGCTGCCACACATGAAACAGGGTAGGGATACCTGGACACCCATCTCAGCCGGTCACATTATACTAACACTGATCTGAACAGTACAGGGTGAACTTCAACAAAAACCTTTTTGACCAATCGCATGTGTTTCGAGCTGGAAACCTCTTGATTGGGGGACCAATGGTCTAACACTTGAGCCAGTAAGTCGTCCCCTCCCCCCCCTCCCCGCCACCCCAAGCCTCTCAAATCTTGCTTGGTATCTGTATGGCTGTCCACGGGATTGAACCCAAGCTTTGCTTCCTCACCTGGTGTCCCCCCACTGAGCCAGGCAGTGAGTGTGGAATGCGTGGTTACACAGGATGGTCAGGATGCTGTCCACAGATTCTTCCTGACACACACAAATGGCAAAAAAGTACATAGTCGTTAGGAACAGTATGAAAAAATGACCACTTTCTTCTTACTTTAGACATTCTAATGGAACAAAAGTAGACATTTTTTCATTTGCTTATAATGCCCTTAATGAGACCAACGGACCAAAACCACTTTAAAGTGTCTCTTCCTATATTTTCTTTGATTCTAACAAATTGAACCCATGTCTATTCCATAGTAAATAAATTTCTTCCATTATAAACAAGTAATGAAAAAAAAAAAAATTCAAAATGGTTAAAAAAAGATTTAATTTTTGTGTGTGGATGTGGCACTGTAAATGTTGGATGTATTTACTGAGTTAAATAAGCATAAGATAATGAATAAAATATTTTTGTACATGTAAAGAATCAAAAACTTTTAATGTTATCATTTTCATAGACTGATCATCTACAGACTGAAGGGAAATGATTTGGAATCATTAGCCAAAAACGTATGGAAGACCTGATAGAGCAACAAGAGGTACTGCAAAAGAATGTTTTTTTCTTTCCTCAAAACCAATAATGTCAAATTTGTTTACTACTGTACATGTACTACTGCTAGTTCTTAAGCCTGAGCCTTCTCAGAGTAAATGGGCCAAAGGCAACCCAATATTTACAAAGGGTATCATATCTTAGCGATGTTAATCTAGCAAGTAAAACTTGAATCCTGGTTTGATATTATTCAAGGGAATGTATTCTGGTTTGGGGTGATTATTGTATATTTTGTAACCACCTTACATTTGCCATGACAATTTTTATATATTATGCTTTGTTTAATCTCCAATTAAATACATTGAGTAATTAACGCTGCTCAAAACTTTGTATCATTTCCACATTCACAATTTATGGGTATATTATTTATAGTAAAACAAAACAAAGACCTTCCCACTATGTGTTTTATCTTACCATCCTCTCAAGACACACTGGGCAGTTAGGCAGTTCAGTCATATCCAAAAATGGCAAGCTTGCACCCTGTATGCAGTAAGAAAAAGAGACAGAAATTTTAGTTGACAAACCATAAAAAAACCCCTCCAAACAGTTCCTTTTTCTTCTTTCATGTCTTGCAACTTTTTTTTGCATTTTTAGCACCTTGTATGGACTTCATTAAAAAAGGATATAAAGGATATAAGCAGAGTGGATTCAATAATCCATCAACATTAAAAAAAAAAAACTTTTATTAGTCACTAAATTTTCTGCTGAGGCTGGTATAATTAATGGAAGATTAGCAATCACTTTGAAAAAAAGACCTAAAGAAATTGAATATAACATTAAAAAAAGCTTTTAATATTCTTTAAAACCAAATCTCAGATTCATTTCGTTTTTTTTTTCACAACATAAACCAGATGACAAAATTATGCATGTGTCTACAGGCTAGTAAGGACTACCATCAAAACATACCAGGAACTTCTAGCTCATAAAAAAAAAGAAAGGAGCACATCGAGTTAACCTAACCTCAGATTCATTGATAACCTATACTTTTCGAAAATAAAAAGATTAAATAATTGTGTCTGCCTTCACAAAATAGTAAGGAAACATTCTTCCTCGTTAAAAACAAAAACAAAGAAGAAACTTAATTATTCCGACCTCAGACTGATGATAACCTGCATTTTTTTTTAAAAGATGACATAATTATGTGCAGGTCCATAAAATATCAAAAGCTATAATTAAAAGATTCAAACTTTCTAGTTCATAACAAAAAACAACATTGAATTCCACTGATCTCAAATTCCTTAATAACCTCCACTTATCCAACATAGACCAGATGACATAATTATATAAGGGTTACATTCAAAAGATTCAATTTAATTCTTACATGCAAAAAAAAAAAAAAAAAAAAAAAAAAGAAAAACTTGGCCTAACCTCAGACTCATTGACAATCTCGACTTTCCCAACATAGACAAGATGACAAATGTCTGGCTCTATGGAGTTGTAAGGGCGGTTGTTGAAATACGAATAGAATTCATCTGCTGATGCCTGGACCAAAAAAAGAAAGAAAAGATTTAATAAAATTCATTTAAAATGTACACAAAGCACAAGACTTTGCAATGTTTGAGAGACTTTTCCCCCAGGATAATCTCATCTTAACAATTATCAAGATCAAAGATGTAGAGATAAACAGAATGAGCAGTGAAAGGGAGGGGGTGTGGGTGGGGGGCCAGAAGCTGGCACAGGTGGAAGAGTCTTAGCATCAAAATTGAGAGGTACCCAGTTCAAAATCACAATTGAGAAAATTTGTTTTCATAATTTTGACCCTAATGGTGAGCAGGTGTCAGTATAATGTTATTAGCTGAGACAGAAGCCCTGGTATTCCTGTAATGCCAGCGTGACAGTATACTAAAGTGTCAGACGTTAGTTTTGAAACCCTTCACCTAATATACTCATGTTTGGCAATCTAGTAGTAATTGAACTAGAAGAGAATTTGTCTCCTACACAGAGCCATGGAACTCAACCTTCAATACTTTGCTGGAGCACAAGTTTAAAAGAATAAATTGCCAATGTCTTGGATCAAAATCTATTGGCTGATTGGAAGAGACGTTTTATCTTTTGTAAAAAAAAACAAAAAACATTTGTGTATTTAAAGTATGTAAATTTATACTACATGTTTGTAAACCTTTAAAAAATTCATGATCAGACAAGCACTTTGGTCTGTTACAATGACAGAAGTAGTAGATTTTCTTAAAAATGTTTTCCAAGGAGAAAAAAAGGAATACAATTGCCACATCTAAGAAACTGGTACAGCCTACCTGATCCTTGAACTTAATCAACAACAAATACTGGTTCGGAAAAGCATCCTTGAGCACCTGCATGTAACTGACGTAATCCCTGGGGACACAAAGAGGTACTGTAAGACTTTACACTCATCAACATTATAAGATCATAATACAATAAGATCATAATGTCTGGTTTACCATGAACTCAAACACAATCAATAAGTAAAACAGACAAGCTATCAAAACTTGAAATTGCTCACAAACCGTTAAGAGCTATAATGTCAATCCCTTTAGAGGTAAAATATAGAGGTCCATGCAACAAAATAAAATAAGGATAAAAAAATAAAATAAAATAAAAAGCAACCAAAGCCACATAAAAAATCTAACAGTGACAAAATCCATAACTTGCCATGAAATAAAACATAAGTCTTTAATTATAACCAATGTTTTTTTTAAAGTCATGCACTTCTCAAATACAAAATGTTCTATTAACCAACTAACCAATCTCATTATTATCAGAAGACAACAATAACAGAAATCAGGGAATTTTTTTTGCTCATAAATGAAACTTCTCCACCACCTATAAGAAAATAACAAATTTTGCATGAGCTATGAGACTTTACCCCATGGGTGCGATGAAGCTAATGAGGTCGTGTATTGTGTAGGAGGCCGGCACTCCCAGCATGCAAAGCATCTCACTGCGCGGAATGTCCTTGTCCAGGGCCGTCATCTGGCTGTACAAGTAGAATAAGAGAAAATTTGTTAATCCTTCAGTAATCTCTCGCTGGGGAAATAAAAAAAAATGACATGCCAAAGAACACTTGAACAATTTACACTAAAAAAAAATCGGAATAAGACAAAAATATTTTGCAAAATATATAAACAGACCAGATTTTCGGACACCTGCCGAGTACCGCACTGTCTTCTTGAAAACGCAGGTCACGACAGAGGCAGTAATGATCAAACATTATCAAGCAAAACGCCCGCCGCCATTTACAGTGCTTGTCGGCCATCTATCCAAATAAGTATGAGCCAACTTCAATTACAAGCCCACAGTCACACGAACAGAACAGAGTGGAGTTCAACATGCAATATAGTCAGCGCCTGTTTCACATCAATATGTGTGTGTGTATCTGTCTGTCTTTGAGTCTCGGTGAGGGGGCATTTGACACTCCTATGTGAATCAGTCAAAGCATGGCTTTCATCACCATATTCCCCTACATCAATGGTCCATCCATCTTTATATGCGGGACTAAACACAGCCAGGTTACCCAAGATCTCTACGGAGGGTATTTTATTCCTTCCTCAACCCAATCCTTTCTTAGAGATCCAGGCTATGATCAGTGATATAACTGTTGTAATATGACTGAGAGGCTTAAAATCCACCAAACTCTTCATTGATTTCATTGGTTGATATTTTAAGTGCCTATACACCCATTCATCAGTTTCTCGTGTGCTGGAGAAAGGAGAAATAAAGGATGAATGAAGGTCCACTACCAATGACAGTTACTCAACAACCTACAGTACTCAGTCTGGAGGTACTAAGTTAGTCAAGTAGCCGAGCGCAGGGCCTGTAGTTTTCTCACAGCAAGGCAGTTATTTGGCACATTGCTCTTTATGGGTTAAATTCACTGATCTGTTTATCTTTAACTCCACTTTTTACAGAAGAAGATTCCTATTGGTGGATTTTGTGCAAAGAATTGCAACATAAATAAAGCATAATTTGTTACCTTAGGAATTTTTCAATTTTTTTTTGTCACAATGGAAGTGGCTAATACAATTTTTACCTGTCTTTATAGATATGCAAAATGCCTTTAGTGAGCTCGACGCTGGGGTTGCCGCTGAGGAACGAGATGGTTGTGGGCATCTTTGAGGTCGGGCTGTGGCTCTTGGGCCGTGACCCGCCCTGATGATGGGGAACCACCGAGGTTCCCTGAGACCCAGACAGCATGACCCGCTCATCAGGCTCAGATTTGGTGTCCCGCCGGCGCGAGATCACCTGGAACGTGTGCGAGCTGACGCCATCCTGGGGAGGCATTAGTCACAGGGTTTGAAGAGTTAGACAGGATTTAATTCTCGTCACTGAGGTAACAAAGCGATACGACTCATTTTTTTCCAGTTTTGAGATAAATAAAAAAGAAGAATCATTTATTTCTATGTTAATGGTACAAATTCTATTTTGTTTTCTTTACGAGAGTAAAACTAAATGGGACATTTTGTAAACTTCAACGTCACCATAGTAAAAAGATTGGTGCTGCTTGGCTGGTGACAAAAAACAAACAAACAAACAAAAAACAAGAAACGTACAAAACAAAAGGAATACAAAATTGAAGAAGAAAAAAAACCGTGGACAATTCTCAAGAATACTTTCAAAATATTGTACATGCTGCCACACAGAAACAGAAATACCTGGACCTGTCTTGAGCAGTCATATCACAGTGATACAAATTCAATAAGTGGGGAACAAGATGGACAAATTGGGATCCAAATTAAAACGCACTCTCTACCAGTCATATCACACTGGTACAAATTCAATCAGTAGGAAACAAGATGGTCAAATTGGGATCCAAATTAAGAAGTCAGCACACTCTCTTCCAACTGAGACCCCTCCTGGATCTAGCCTAGCTGACGTCACACGTTTAGCAACCAACCTTTACTTTTACCTTTACCTAACATTCACCATGCTCCTCAAAACCTTGATATAGAAAAAACAAAAAACAAAAAGCTTTCACAAGAACTGCTGACCTCTGACTGTGCATCCCCCGAGCTCGGACTGTGCTGTCCTGTGGACGCTGCCCGGCTAGTGGATGGCTCGCTCTCCGTCCATGCTTGACGGGGGCTCTCACTGGCCATCAGGACAGGCTCCAGGGCTGGCACGATTGGAAGAATAATGATGAGGGTAATTAGTAATAATAATAAAAAGCAAAAAACAAAACAAACAATTGTATAAATAAAAACGAAAATAATAACAATAATAATAATGAGGCATTTCTATAAGAGGCTCATCCTTCAATGAGTTTAAAGCCCTTTCAATAACATACATCCAATTATTTGAATATTTATATATATCAGACTGCAACTAAACCATTATGGTATTATATAAAAATTTTTAAAAATAATTACTATTACTACTACAACTTAATATGTACTGATATTGTCAAGAATTTTTAAAGTCTGGACATCAGGTCAATATTGGTCATTAAATAAAATTACAACTCTCCACTCTTTTTTTCTCCATATTGCTGAAGTTGATGAATTGCACAAATAAATTTGTTGAACTTAGATGTAAAAACCAATTGAAAAAAAAAAATGTACATTGAGGTTTCTAACTAAATTTATTTGATTATGTCCTGTAAATGGTTCAGAAAGAGAAATAATAGATCTAATTAATAAACATTTTTTTTTCTTCAAATTTGTGCACCCTGTCATTCCGCCAACCTGCCCAAAAGAAAAATATTCAACAAGCATGTGTGATTCCCCCCCCCCCCCCCCAAAAAAAAAACACAACAAAAACCAACAACAACAACAAAACAACAAACAAACAAAACAACAACAACCAAACCCCTTCAAATTCAAAGGTTGAAATATGACATCGGAAACATAATTCAATCGACTATAACAAACAATTCTAAATTACCTTCTTTATCAATAATTTCAATTTGGATGGGTGTTAATGTCCTCTGCCCTCTGCAAAGATCATTCTTTGTCACTGAGTTTGTTGATTCAAGTCCTGCTGTTGTGGCTTCAGAGGCCTGGTTGTTTTTCCTTGAGTCTTGAAATGATGGGTTTTTACTATTCAAGCACTCAATATGAGTTGCATCTTTCTGAGTTAAAGTTTGCGTCGTTCTCTGACTTCCCTTAGCCACAGAGGCGTAAGTCTTGGACTTGCTTGGGATGCTCCGGTTTTCCACAGATTTTGCTGCAGACAACATGTAGAAATCACCTTTTTAAAAATTATTTTAAATACACAAGTAGATGTCCATTGATTTTGAAAGAAGAGGGCCAATATTTGTGGAAATGAGAGAGTTGATTTTCGATATACATTATAACCAACATGATACCTGGTCGGTAATTTTAGATTAAAAAATTTTTAAAGGAAGATAAGTGACAAATACATAGTTAAGCATCTCCTATATAAAGATCCACAAATATTAGCATATACGCAAAACCAAGATCATTCCTAAGCAAATTGATTTGACACAAAATGTTAAAATGTAAAAAAATTTTCGAGTAATAAACTATCCATGTGAAATTAAGCTTTTGTGTGGTAAGGTAATATGTTATCTAGGATTTTATTACACAAGTTGGAGAAAAATATCTTAATCCTAGTACATACATGTATATAATTTTTACACACAAAAGAAAACTTACACGTTATGCCTTTATAATAAATCAGTACATGCATCTAAATTTAAGATGCAAACTTCAAAATTTGTTTAAAAAAATTAAGATAAAAAAAAAAATCCCTTCTTGTCGTAGCAAATAAGAAGGGGAAAGCATACCTCCAGATACAAAACTTTGTAAGTACTCCTTTTAATATACGTATACAGGAACAGTTTTCACTATTGTGGACGATTTATTTTCATAAAATATTATACCGTAGTTAACCACAGAGTCAGAGCAATCCAACCCACAAAAATAAACCAGAATACCTATGTAGCTCTTGAAGTACTTGGGCTCTGGTGCATCAGTGGCTATCTCAAGCCTAAGGATTACCATTGAAATAAACATGGGTGTGCTCGGAGCCTCTTCCACTGCATCGCCTGAAAAACATTGAGTGAACAAATACAAGACAACAGCACCATATTTTTTCTCTATTTAAAAAAATACCATCTATTATGCAGCACTTAAATTCTTAATCCATCCATAAAAAAACCCAAAAGATAATTAAAGGTCTACACCAAGTCCTTAGATCTAGATGCTCCTCCTATTGCCCTAGTGTAGACCTAAATCTAGTCCACGTATATGCAGTGGCACTTTGAATCACACAAAATAAATCAAACTGAGGTCTTTGATCCAGATTAGTCTTTGCATAAAATCCAATATATTCCGAACTCAAATCGAATGGTCAGATGCAGAGTGATGTTCGTACTTTCTCCAGTTCGCTAATTCAGTTAAATTGTCTATTGTAAGTCAATTCACGACTGCACGGAGATTGACGGACAAATTTGAGGGAACTTGACGGAACCCTGACCGGTGATTTTATTTTTAGGGACCTTTAACAGACGACTGTCTTTTTACAGACTTCCGTAAATTTACAGAAAACACGGTACATAAAACTTCAAAATAAATTTGTACTTCATATATAGTAAAACAAAAAATAACTGACTCTCGAAAATTACCCCCAACGTACGATTAATTTAGGCTTAAGAGCGCAGCAAAGAGATCACTGAAAAATTCTTTGATCACCGAAACCATCCATTAACAAAACACCCTCCCACTCCTACCCCTTGTGTGCAAACAACTCCTAGCAGTCTTAGATAAATTTAAATACAGTCACTAGGCCTACCTTGGATGAGCCTTTGAAAAATATAGGATGGAGGAAATAAAAATAATTCATTCTTTTCTCCTAAAATGGGATCACAGAATGGTAATATGAAAAAAACAATAGGTATAGGTAGATCTATATTTTTGGCAAGGGTAGCGGGTTTGAGACCGTCCAAGACGGAGTTGGTTGCTAAACCGTAGGCTAGTGTTTACAAGTTCATAGCTTACACAGAGACCACAGTGCAATTTTCTATATTGATCAAATTCTACCTTAATGTATAGATTTCTAGATCTAGTATAAGATAAATGTTAACACTGTGAATTGTAGCTCAGATTTGATAATCCATATCTGTATTAAATCTAGAACTCTAGTATAGATCTACAGTTAAGATCTTTAATAGAATCCAGTCAAGATCTAGATTCTAGATCTATATTCTAGATTAGAGTCTAATCTAGATATACATTGATTTAGATCCAGTTCTAGATCTAGAACTTAGATCTTGGTTTCTCGTTGAGGCCTGGAATGAAAATTCATAAATTCCAAGGTACCTGAAACCGTTTAGGTGTCTAAATCTAAATTAATTAAATTGAAATCTTTAAATCGATTAGATTACCTCCACTGGTCAAGTCAACTGTTGAAGCTGAGTATTGTTGACAATAAAGAACAGAAAATTGCTTTTTTTAGATGTAAGAGCAGGAAGGGAATCTACTCTAGTCTTATTTTTGGGAGCTTGCGCAAAAGGTGCCGTAAGCTTACACTTATCACCTTAATTTAGTTATAACAATGGATGGCATTTAATATATTGCGGATAAAAAACAACGATCTATGCTTATATTGCACTAGTACAAACGTGATTAGCAATATTATAAGCAGGTACAACATTTGCACATACTTTGATTATTGTTGATCTTTATGTAAGACAAAACATAATAAACCCAACAAACAAAACAAAATCAAACAAACAAACCAAAAAGCAAACAAAACAAACCAACAACAACAACAACAACAACAACAACAACGACAACAACAACAACAACAACAACAACAACAACAACAACAACAACAACAACAACAACAACAACAACAACAACAACAACAACAACAACAACAACAACAACAACAAAATTACAAAATAAAAACCAACAACAATGAGCATCATAGTAATCAATGCACAGTATACCGCGTCTAGTTATATTTCCACTTTTCAGTTCATCATTTCATTCTGAGTCACGCAAGTAAGTTGCTGTGAAGTAAAAAAAAACGAAAAAAAAATAAAGCAAAAAAAAAAAAATGCCCACCTAACCCCCATCTCCCCAATAAAACAAACAAAAACAACACATACAAAAACACATAAAAACACAAAAACATCATCATCGACACAAAAACGAAAAAACAAACAAACAAAAGAACAAACAACAACGAAAAAACAAAACAAAAACAAAACAAAGAAACAAGTAACAAGAACAAAAACATCGTCGCTTTAATTTTTTTTCAGGGAGACATTTACAAACATTAATTGAAAGAAATAAACTGCGATAAAGTTGAGAATGGGATTGGAAATACACCAAAAGTACAAAAAAAAACAACAAAAAACAACAACAAAAAACAACCAAAAAACAACAACAAAAAACAACCAAAAAACAAAACAACACCCCCCACCAAAAACAAAACATAACACAAATAAAAAAGCAACAAAAAATAGCAACAACAACGACAAAAAACCCCAACAAAACAACACAATTTCGGATTAGTGTCTGAAGATTACCATAAATAGATGTAATAAGAACGTATTAAAAAAAATACGAGGACAATTCACGAGAAAAAAAACAAACAAACCAAATTAAAACACCGCTTAAAAGAAAAACAAACAAAACAAAACACGAAAGCAACAATAACAACAACAACCAAATAGCACATATAGATACAAAGATAAGACAATCAACTCCGAAGTCTTCCGAAGTACAAGCCAAGTCAGTAACCTTGACACTCCACGGTATAAAGGGTAACAACGATCCTTCGGGATTAACATTATTATGGTATGGACAGAAGGATTCCATATAGACAAATATAGATAGTGAAATGACATGGGTCTACACTTTTTGCGCTTATGACAAAAGGCAATCAAAGGTTTAGACTACAAGTCATGTATTATAGATTTATAACTTGGTAATTAATAATAATTTAATTTTCTTTTATAACTAAGCTGCCTATTACATAGTTATTATTTTGATTATTCTCTTATTTAGCTATAACCTTTTTTTTCTGCCACATCCAATTTTACTAACAATGCAGATAGGACCTCTTTCATGTCATCTCCCAAGATCTAGTGAGACCCCCCACCCTTCACACTACTTGACCGTGCGATAAAATCGCTCATTTTTAGTAGATTGGGAGTGAAAAGCAAAGACATACGCCATGTAAACAAAACGGTCGTTATTTGCAACCATCAACGGATTGGCCAGTTTTCTTTTTTCGGCTTCTTAACCAAAGCATAGATTCCATGCACATCGCGAACAAAAATTTAATCGTCCGCCTCGCGGTCAAGTGGTTAGGAACAGGCCTGATCACCAAACTGACCAAAGTGAACATATTTTTGCATAACAAGGTTAATAATGATATATTTCTTTTAAATTATTTATCACAGTTAGGACTGAATGGTACTCAGACAAAATTTTTTGTTCCTACCTACTAGCCACTAGCCCAACAATGTAAACTGTCCCAACTGCGCTTAATACGTTGAGTACATAGCTTTCTTTGATTCTAAATGCAATGTTTGCTTATCTCAATAACTATGCCTATTATTATTAGAAAGGTTCCACTAAGACTTTTAACAAAAAGAGCCCACAGTGCTCTTCCTATGGTGAGTTAGCATGACTCATGCTCAGTCTTTTCCTTAATAAGCCCACATACGAAAAATCTTCCCGGCGAAATGGCTCCCTATTTTTTCCTATTTTGCACTTTCCGATGACACCAAGGGACTATTTTTTGTTCAGTCCGAGAGCCTTATAATGTAGACTGGCTGAAATGTGTCCAATGTTAATATTCAATGATGTAGCTCTCTTTTACTCTACATGCAAAATGGCTTCCCTTCATGACATAGTGCCATTTCATTGTGATGTTCAGAAAGTCTCTACACTGTCTTAGATTAGATTCAATGTGAAGCGTTTGCAATCAATACGCTTGCAAGGAAAAAATAATTCAGGGGAACCAGAAATTTGAAATAAAGAAAGTATTAACAATTTAAAGAAAATAGCTAGAGATCTAGAATCAAATTAAAAGCCACACAACAATAAAGCTTCAAAACAATGTTTTATTTGCCAACTCGGACACTCAAATTATTTACACAATAGTAATATTCGGAATACGCTGTTTTTCGGAAAATATTTGGAAAGTAAAGATGACTGTAAATTAAAAAATATCCAAAACTAAATTTGTTCATTGAACATTATAGTTATTAGAAGTTTGGAATACAAACATAATTATGAAGAAAAAAAATGATACAGATGAAGTATAAAGCAGAATTTTCATTTTAAAAAATGACACACAAAAATAAAAACGAAATATTTTTACAGAAGAAAACCCCCTATCCCTTATCCCCCCCCCCCAAAAAAAAAAGGTAGGCCAATCTACGATACTAATGAAAGCATGTAAAAAGCAAAACAAAAAAACAAACGACGTGAAAACAACAACAATTGAGTGATTTAGGCCTACTAACTTTCTTGTTCATAATTTTTTTCTAAACCCTGGAACACAAAGTAATTAGCTGTATTTTGAATGAAATAAAACCAAATATTATGTAACAGTTTAAGCCCGATGAGTTATGTGAAATTCAACGATTTATACACATGGTGGAAATAATCAATTACTGTTTGCATACACGTTGATACGTATATCAATCTTTTCTGAAGTTAATCAACATCATATCATTACATTTTTTTATAAAAAAAAAATTAGCGAAAACAAAACTAAAAACCTTTGGAAGAAGGCCATGTTTCGTAACATAGAACCGAACACGAAATGTTAATACAAAAAGAAAAAAAAAAGAAAAAAAAAAAAAAATCCACCATCGAAGTTGGAATTTCACGGCTAACTCTGAGTTAGACGATATTATACAAACGACCAAAGGAAGTGTAAAAAAACAAGACATTATATTTTATCTTAGATCACGCGAAATCAAAAAAAATTTTTGTTCTTTTACAAACCAATAAATCGTCACATTTTTTTTACCTTTATATCAAATATTGTCTACTGTTATTATGATTAACTATCTTTTTCCATCCAATGAATTAAATGAAAAAAAAAACACACAAACAAATTAAATAATAGAAAAAACAAAAAGCAAAAACAAAAACAAACAACAACAACAACAAACTGAACAAAACAAAACGAAAAAAGTATAATTATTTCTGATTTTTTATTGTTACATTGCATAAGGCCTCATTTTGTTTCATTGTTCTCCCTTGATGTGATTTAAAAATACTGTCCATTACTGTACATAAACATACAACAAAATCAGTATTACATTTGTCAGCTGAACTGTTGTACGAAGCAACCCGTTGTAGGCTCCAGGTCTAAGGGAAACAGAGGCTGCCCGTGGCTCCTGGTACGGGGCTCGGGACACAGTTCGGGGAGCTGGCGCAGCAGTTACAGGCAGACAGGCACGGGGCGAACTGGCACTGGGAGGGGGATAAAGGAAAAAAAAAGTGTGTGTTTATGTACTACTACTACTACTACTACTACTACTACTACTACTACTACTACTACTACTACTACT
>RQTK01001223.1:58662-71437 GCA_003991915.1 Elysia chlorotica | reverse complement strand
GAGAGAGAGAGAGACAAAGAGGAGGGACAGAAGGAGTCCCCCTCCCTATGAGAAGACGTGAATTATTGTACCATCATTATTGTTATAAAACAGGTCAAGCACTAACGCAAGGTCTCCCACCCACAGTTTTCAAAACGTCAAAGTCGAATTGCCACACTAAAGTTTAGGACATCACGGAACAATTAACAGACACAAGAATTAAAACTCTCGCTCCACTGATTTCTATGTTACAATCGCAGCTTGAATGAAAGAAATAAAAGCACTCCTATACAGGATCTTTGGTATTTTAAAACCAACGTCATCAACTTTATTTGACAAAAAAAAACAAAACAAAACAAAAACAAAACAAAGCAAAACAAAAAATAAAAACAAAACACCTCACCCCCAAAACAACAACAAACAAACAAACAAACAAACAAACAAACAAACATACAAACAAACAAACAAACAAACAGTTTCTTAAGCTATTAAAGCAAATAAACGGCTGCTGTTTTAATTTTTGTTTTCAACACTGATAAGTCAGAGCGTTTTACGCATTGTGTTTTGACTAACGTTGCTTAGCTTCATCCCATTAGATTTAATTATTAATCGTGACTCATCTAAACATTGTATGTGTAAACGTACCGAATGTGTGTGCGTTTTATTAAGGAACGCAACTGTTGGACCATCTTTACCGTGGTTATGGTTCCCTTCATCTAGGACAATAAGTTAGTACATACCCTAGTTATTGACAAACGCACACACATTCACATCATTAAAAATGTCGAGAGCTAAACTCCAAATTACATAATAAGGGAGAAAGGTGATAGTGATAATTATAGTAGTAGTAGCAGTAGTAGCAGCAGCAGCAATAGTAGTAGTAGTAGTAGTAGTAGTAGTAGTAGTAGTAGTAGTAGTAGTAGTAGTAGTAGTAGTAGTAGTAGTAGTAGTAGTAGTATTAGTAGTAGTAGCAGTAGCAGTATGGTGTGACCGGCTTGAAATGGTGTTCTGATATCCAGGCACTGTCTTTGTGGCAGCACATACAATTGTCAGACGTTAGACTTGAAGCCTGTCTTCGCTACAGCCTTGCTGTTGACGTTGGACGTTAAGAAACCAACTCACTGACTCACTCAGTTGCCATAGTTGTAATAACCCCTCTTGGAATGATGAAAATAAAGCTTACGCTTTTCAAAGCAAAGTATTTTCGCCCCACTGTCACAGTTGTCTAAAGACGGACCCAACACGTAGAAAAAAAAATAGCGAAGTTCAAACCTGCCCGATAAGGAGCTTTCCGCTCTAACTTTTACCACCGCCCACTCCCTTATGGTTTTTGTGTTTGTGATGGCCTAAACGTTAATGGGGGTTTCTGCTTCTTTTATCTTTTATAAAGAGTCTCTCTGAGCCTCGGAAGTAAATCTCCGTGTTGAATTTTTAAGACATGTAATGTTTATTGGCATCTTATTTATTGTAAGATGCTAAAAGGCTAATCTTTGAATCAAAATGTGACTTATAAAATTTAAAGATATCATAATTATAATTATTATGTTTATCTTCTAATTTCGATCAAAGAAAAAAGTCTAAGCGTGACATTGGTTTAACTCTTACAGAATAGGGGTCGAAAGTGTAGCGACATGGTTAGCTTGCGACCCGCCTTAACATACGACGAGTTGTAAGTTACTGCCACGTTGTACTTACGACTGATTGGCTATTCAGCTCAAATACATCCCAAGCAAAGGGGCTGTTAAGTTAGGATTTGATCTCACAATCAGATCGTTTAAAGTATGATTTTAGTCCTAGCTCTTCAACTGTACGTTTTAAGCTCTGCCGATTATGATGTCTGACAAACAAAATATTTCCTTGGTAATATCTGCAGGTAGCTAAAACTTACCTAATGACGAAAATGCGAGTTTACAAATAAAGAACGAAAGCGATTCAAAAAGGAACATATTTCTTTATTGATTCTAATAAAACAGTAAGAAAACATTCGAAAAAGAGTAAGAGTGTTAAAAAAGGAAATGCAGAGAGAGAGAGAGAGAGAGAGAGAGAGAGAGAGAGAGAGAGAGAGAGAGAGAGAGAGAGAGAGAGACAGACAGAAAGAGAGAGAGAGAGAGAGAGAGAGAGAGAGAGAGAGAGAGAGAGAGAGACAGACAGAGAGACAGACAGACAGACAGACAGACAGAAGGCAGACAGACAGACAGACAGACAGACAGAAGGCAGGAGACAGGACAGAGAAGAATGAGAAATATAGAGCCAAACAGAGACAGAGAGAAAGACAGACAGACAGACAGACAGACAGACAGACAAACAGACAGACAGACAAAGAGACAGAAAGACAGACAGACAGACAGAAGACAGAGACAGATACAGATAGAAAGAGAGGCAGACAGGTAGTCAGACGGGGGAAAGAGGCGCACACAGTGGCAATGGCTGTTACAGCTAAGCAGTTGGTTTGACCTTCTAACCTTTTACATTTTGACCACCATTAACACAACCTGCAGGTGCGACTGTGACATGTAATAGTAATAAAATATAAAACAAAATAATACAAAGAATAGAACTGAACCCCTCGGAACAAAAACTTAGATGGGTTGGTTACTATAATCTTGGCTTTTTGTTGGTTTTCTCTTCCTACTGCTTTTTAAATTGTATTCATAAGATTTCAAATTAAATGAGAGCCTTTTCGATAAGTGCCTTAAAAATCACAAATACGAAAGGAGAAAGGAAATGGAGCAATAAATACTCTATTAAAACAAGTTGAAAATTAAACGCTGATACATACAAGCTTAGTGGAAAGCTCTTATTTTAAATTTAAGAATTTCGCAAACAGATTTTCCATAACTGCATGATGGTCAGCAAATCATATTTGTCTTCTACATTGTTGATGTTTCAGTGGTGGCTGTCGTCACATCTGTTGTCACATCAGTAGTGACTGTGGTAGGGTCACTCGTAACATCTGTTGTCACATCAGTAGTGACTGTGGTCACATCCGTCGTTATATCTGTTGTCACATCAGTAGTGACTGTGGTCGGGTCAGTCGTCACATCTGTTGTCACATCAGTAGTGACTGTGGTCACATCCGTCGTTATATCTGTTGTCACTTCTGTTGTGGCAGTCGCCAAATCTGTGGTCACATCTGTAGTGGCTGTGGTCACATCCGTCGTCTGATCCGTCGTCACTTCTGTTGTCACATCTGTTGTCACATCTGTGGTCATATCTGTGGTCACGGCGGGTACATTTGTAGTGGCTGTCGTAGTATCTGTAGCATCTGTGGTCACATCTGTAGTGGCTGTGGTCACATCTGTACTTGCTGTTGTTAGTACCACTGGTGCTGTAGTCGTTGTCGCCGCCACATCAGCGGTAGTTGTATCAGCGCTTGTTGTTGTTGTGGTTTCTTCACCTCCTCCCGTACTCGTTTCTGTCGATGGTGTAGCTGTTGCTTGTACAGTTGTAATTGAGGTAGTTGGTGCAGTTGGTGTCGTGATCGGTGCAGTTGTCGTTGGAGCAGTTGTTGTAACTGGAGGTAGTGTTGACATTAGCAGATCATCAAGTGAAGACTGCAGCTGTAAGAACCAAAAGGGACATTGTTTAATAAAAATTGTGTATAAACAAAGAGCAAGGTTGGTAGTTTTATAATAATGATATTATTGTTACTAGTCTCCACAATGATACAAAATTACAAAATATTATTGGTCTGTGAATACTGTGAATACAGTTTTATAGGCCATGCATGTCATTAAAGCAATTTACTACAAAAATGATTTTGAAAAAAAGTCTTTTGGTCTAAGAGTAATTAATCTTTCTCTATAAAAATGCTCAAACTTTTGTGAAAACACACTCACACACACACACACACAAAACAAACCCACAACAAAACTCAATGTATAACAACAAAACAAATAATAAATCTTTTTCTTGATAGGGATGACAAATGAAAATTGATTGAAGCTGTCTTGCCCTGACATTGCATTTTTTGTCTTTTAAACTTGTTATTGATAGTTCCTATACCAAACGAACTCTTAAGTCCGCCTAATCTATTACCCAAATTAACCGATTCACCAAAATTAGATAGTACAATATAACATAAAACTTTCTTTGTCCCTATTAGGAAACTTCAATTTGGGCGTGTTTTCGCACACATGCATAATAAACCGAACATGGCTGTACAAACTGAAAAAACTGTCAGAAGTTTACTGTGTTCTCTCTCTCTCTCTCTCTCTCTCTCTCTCTCTCTCTCTCTCTCTCTCTTTCTCCGGGTTTAAAGTTTCCTAGGTTGCCCTGGAGGGTCCTATACGGCGACGTCTGACATGACCCCTGTCTTAGCCGGTCACATTACACTAACACCGACCCAAGCAGTTACATGGGACGAAGTTCGAACAAATAAATCTAAAGAAAATAAAAAAAAAGATTAGAACCGCGGACCTCCTGATCTGGAGACCAACGCTCTACCACTTGAGCCAGTTCGCCTCCATAAACAAGTTTAAGAGACCATGACAGTAAATATTATGCCTAATAACACAAGTTTAAAGAGACCATGACAGTAAATATTGTACCTAATAACACAAGTTTAAAGAGACCATGACAGTAAATATTATGCCTAATAACACAAGTTTAAAGAGACCATGACAGTAAATATTATGCCTAATAACACAAGTTTAAAGAGACCATGACAGTAAATATTATGCCTAATAGCTCTATGTTGAACAAGCGCCCTTACAAAGCATCGCGGACCCTGCGCTGTAGAGGCGCACGCCACAGTCTCTCCCGGCACGGCGCAGCACGGGGTAGTTGAGCAGTCCTGGGTGTACAGCACCGCGCAGCTCTGGGGGGTAGGAGAAGATACAGAGTGGGAGTTGGTTTTAAAGTGACAAAAATTGAAGGAATGAATAAAAAATACTTACCATAATAAAACAAAACAAACATACAAACGAACAACATCAAGGGAAAGAATAAAAAGAGTAGTAGTAGTAGTAGTAGTAGTAGTAGTAGTAGTAGTAGTAGTAGTAGTAGTAGTAGTAGTAGTAGTAGTAGTAGTAGTAGTAGTAGTAGTAGTAGTAGTAGTAGTAGTAGTAGTAGTAATTGAGTTGGTTTAGCGTCCAACATCATAACTATATAGGCTATATTGTGGACGGGCCCCAAGACTGACGTCTGACAAATCTCTCTCTCTCTCCCAGTGTAGCGTCTCTTGGGTTCCCTATTAGGGATCCTACTGTGTAACAGGTCCCAAGACTATCGTCTGATAATTTTACGTACTGCCACACAGAGACATCACAAGGATATTCGGTCACATTATACTGGCACCGACTCAACAAGAAGGGAACGGAACCTAACTAATAAATTTGCCCCAAGGTATGATAGAACCGGGTACCTCCTGAACAAAAACCCAACGCTCAATCACATTTATGCCAGCTCGCAGCTAGAATTGTCCTTGACCTCACGAAAGTATGCTCTATCTAACCAAGGCCGAGCTTTGCCGCTTTCTGGATTCACAGTTCAATTGTCGGAGGTCTATCAGGGGTATCGGTGTGGGAGGGATGGGTGCTTTATGTAAGGTATAATTGTTACTCGAGGCTTCCAAAAATAGCTGGCAAAGTCACCTAGTAGACCAACATTAGCATTTAACCAAGTGAATTATACGATTGAAAAGTAGGAACAGTTAGATCATTAGATCATTAAGCAGTGTAGGCTAAGCAGGCTGAACATAAATTACCGTCTGAGTACCAACCTGAACTAACTCTTGCAATGATTTATGAGAGATACATCACCGTTACATTTATTACGCTAAAATTTCTTTCACTCTGATCATATCGGCGACTTCGCCGGTTCTTAAGGAGGCCTCGTTATTACTACTAAATGTATACAAAGACAATATAACAATCTTTGTTGCTAGTTGCGATATTTTTAAAGTTACACATATTGAATGTTCTGAACGAGGTTCATGAAATTGTACACCAAGCTTCTTAAATTTATAATAATTAAATATAAAGAAGATAATAAACAACTTACTGAAGGTGTGGTGGTAAAAAGTGCCAACAGATCATTTAAAGATGATTGAAGCTGAAATATGATAAATATTGTTCAAATGAAAATAAAAATCAACTGTATTACTACACTTTATCAAATCAGAGGAAGCTTGATTGAAAATAAATGCTACTCAAAGAGATACATCTTCAGTAATGTTACTTACTAACGTATCTTATCATTAACAACTTTTCAGGATGGTCTTTCGAAATAATTCAACATGTTTGATTTTCTACTGCCAGAGAAAAAACATTAATATTCTAGAAAATTCGTAATACGTTTTGTATTGTTTCATGTATTTATTGGCTCTTACATCAGCTACAAGAGATTTACGCAGTAAACTTAGAAAAAAAATTCATCAGATAAGTCGGTGCGATACATTTTTATTCCACTTTTCTCAATAGAGATATTAGATCTCTGTCTTTCTCTCTCTCTGTCGATGTCTTTGTCTCTGTGTGTGTGTTTAAAAAAATTATTCAACAATTGACACACATAAGTGACCAACTTCATCGAATCAACGTCTCAACCTGCATGTACTCACACAGCATCTGTCTCTTCCGTATTACACAACACCTGCCTATACTTATATAGCACCTGTCTATTCTAGTCTTACACATCACCTGTGTGTACTCACTACCTGTGTACACACTACCTGCCTGTACTCACGTAGCACCTGTTCCCCGTGGCTGTCGGGAGACAGGAGACAGCCTGACCTGAAGCCAGACTGCAACACGGGACTCACTACCCTAGTGTACTCACACAACACCTGTGTGTACTCAACACCTGTCTGTACTCACAGAACACCCGCGTGTACTCACACAACACCTGTGTGTACTCACTACCTGCCTGTACTCACATAGCACCTGTTCCCCGTGGCTGTCGGGCGACAGGAGACAGCCTGACCTGAAGCCAGACTGCAGCACGGGACGGCCGCTGAGCACTCGGCAAACCACAGGACGGCACACAAAGTCGGCTGCAAGGAGGAGAACAGCATGTGCTGTAGAGGATACATATCATGGTATGGTCCGCTGGTTTCTTAAGTCCATCATAACCTACTAAGCTATACCACGGATGGGGCCCAGGACCAACGCCTGTTATGACTAAATGTTTTATGTGTGGCATGAAAGGGGCAGAGCAGGGATAGCATAACTTATATTTCAGCTTTTCACATTATACTGACACTGGCCTAAAAAGTAGGGGGTGGCAGCAAACAAATTTTTTTTTTCATGATCGTGGGGCAGAACCCAAGTCTTCTACTTTAAAGTCATGCGCTATACCATTTAAGCCAGGTCAGTCATGGATGAATCTGTGTCATATTAACAGCTTACTTTGGCCTAAGAATATTTGAAAATACCAGGCATCATAGACAAAATAAAGAAATACTATTTCTGACAAATACGATACTTACCAAACCCGAGAGCGTGTTTAATGAGAGGCAAAAACAACAAGAAACCAACAAAATATGAGCAAATAAAAACTGTTAAGTAAAAAAAAACTTGTAGGGCAAAGGACTATACAGCTTACTACTGTCGTTGTTGGAGCGATCTGGGCAAAGGACTATACAACTTACTACTGTCGTTGTCGGAGCAGTCGTGGTCGTAGGAGTGGTAGCTGTAGTAGGAGTAGTCGTCGGAGTTGTCGTAGTCGCTGTCGTAGTCGTAGTCGTTGGTGCTGACGTTGAAGTTGATGTAGTTGGCTGAAGTGTGGTTGTGGTCGGCAGAGACCGAAGGTAAGCGTCTATAGAACTCTGGGGCTGAAACATAAATAATCAGTGGATTCAGTATTCTGAAAAAAAAATGTAAATTTAAAAACAGCAAAGATAACAATCAATATATAATTTACAAAGATACAAAAAATTACCACAAAATGGACACATCGATGAACCAATCAACCAATCAAGCCGCCAGCCAACCAACCAATCAACAAACAGCAACAATCTCCTGGCGCTATGCTTAAGACTCACAAAGCAGAATCAATCAACCGACTAATTAACCAACCCACCAACCAACCAACCAATCAACCAACCAACCAACCAACCAACCAACCAACACCAGTCTCTCGGCGTCATGTTTAAGACCCACAAAACATAATAAATCAACCAACTAATTAACATATTTACCAACCAACTAACCAACCAACCAACCAACTAAACAACCAACCAAGCAACTAACACCAGTCTTTCGGTGTGATGTTTAAGACTCACAAAGCAGAACCAATTAACAACCAACAACAGTCTGGCGTGATGTTTAAGACTCACAAAGCAGAACCAATTAACAACCAACAACAGTCTGGCGTGATGTTTAAGACTCACAAAGCAGCGGTTGCCAACGCCTACGGGAAAGCAGGTGATCTGCCCCAGGACCGGCACTGGACAGCACGGGACGGACGCCGAGCAGCTCTGGATGTACAGGCTGGCGCAGCCCTGGCCCGGGGACATTTAAAGTATAGCATATCATTATATAATATGCATTGTCTTCAGGTATACCTGTTATATTATTAAGTTCAGGGCAATCAGTATAAGTTAAACGGTATACATATACATCTTCAAGTTCAGAAAAATCTCAGGTATCAATTGAACAGTTAGTATTAGGTTTAAAGATATACATATGCATCTTTAAGTTCAGGGAAAACCCCAGGTATCAGTTGCCCAGTTAGTATTAAGTTTAAAGGTATACATATACATCTTTCAGTTCATGGATAATCCCATGTATCATTTATACAGTTAGTATTAGGTTTAAAGGTATACCCATACAGCTTCAATTTAAGGGGAGCTCTCAAGTATCAGTTATACGATTTATATTAGGTTTAAAGGTTTAAATAATACACCTTTCAGTTCAGGGAAAATCCCAAGGTTAGGTTAATCATTGAGTACTCAGTTTCAAGGTACATGCATTTAAGGAGAAGTTTATTTTGCCGGTGGTGCAAAGTGCTTGTATATGAAGGAAAGCTTACTGAAGAAAAAAATATATTTGATATTAAAACTTCCTACGCCCTCATTAGTTGTGGGAAACAATTATTACGTATTACTTCGAAGATGTTTCTCAATAAAAACTTTTATCAGGTGCAAAGTGTTTCCATATTCTGTAATTATCATCCTACAATATGAAAGACCTTTGATAATAAAACTTTGCTCCTGAATGACCACTTCTCTTTCACCATTAAACAATCGTTATTTAATTTGAATGTTTGTCTTTTGTAGCTATAGGTGTCTAAGCAGTGCCTATTAAGACGTATTTTACACTAAGTCTTTTTGGATTACTTTTCTATATTCAACCCGCCATTCACAGGATATTTTACGTACAAACAAAACAAGTTTTTTCAGACAAAGTAAAGAAAATGAAAAAAAAAACACTGTCTATAAGGCACGTTCAAGGTTGCTTTTGTGCATGTCATCTCAGCAATCTATTAGTTTTAGCTTATTTGAAATATTTATAGGAAATTTTGTTTTTTGGGCTAATAGGCCAACAAAAACCTAGAAATAACGAAGCTTAGGCTATTCATATAATCGCAAATATGCATACTCTCTGGTGATATAAAAAGTAGGCTACGGTACATATGTATACAAAGTCTTGCATATTCGAAGAGCATTTTAAAATACCAAAATAAATACCGTACGAGTTTTGTGCTACAAAAACAAAACAAAAACACAAACAACAAACAAAACAAAAAAAAAAGAAAAAAACTGGATCTCTTCTACAGGTAGGGGGCTTACACTATTTTTTATGTTCTTTTGCTTTATTAGATCAAAGTCAGGTGATTCATTGCATTATGACCCAGACATTGCAGAAACAAGACTAGACTTGATATTCAGAAATCATCTTCTTTCTTTTATTTTAATGCTTTGTGCAAGCTTTTAAACTGTAACTCAATCCTTCCATAACAAAAGTTATTAAAATATTTAACAATTAAAGAGAAAACCGAAACAAAAATAAACCCCAAGATAATCAACCTAAAAAGTAAAATAGAAAATTACTTTTTAAAAGAAAACAAATCAAGTTTTCTTGAAATGGAGTAGAAAACACACGCCGTTCATTGTTTCGAATTAAAAAGTATACAATATTGAATAGACCTAATATTGATAAACCTTTCAATAGGAGGAAAACATGATTTTTTAACAGTGAAACTTGTCACCATAGGAAAAAGTTTTTGTAATGAATTTTGAAGTTTATAATGTTTTACAAAAAGACTTTAAATAACGAAAGATTATAGAAACCCAACGTACTTGTCCATAAATATCTTATAATCATAGTGATTATATAAACAAACTTTTTGAACACGAAAGATTTCACCTCAGAAGAAAGGTTTTGTAACGAGCTGTTTTATCCCAGTGTTTAAATGTTATATTGTTATAATTTTTTTTATTATGTCTCGTAAAACAGACTATTACTCAATAATTGTTAAACCCAGCTTACTTGTCCATACACGCCGTCTGTGAGGATCGCTAGCAAGAAAACACATGCCAGACTGGGTATGGCCACTTCTAACCTGGACATCTCTGGCAGTACCGAAAAAAAAAGAAGGAATGATTTTAAGAAGGAAGATCAAAAGATCCCATTTTATTGATTCACCCCATCTATCAATTGTGTATAATTATTATCGATGCAGTTAATTATATACAAAATACTAAATATTCCTACCGTTGTAACGTTACATGTATTTTATGCAAAATGGCATTGTATAATTGTAAATATGACCTGTGTCCTTTGCTGGACTTTGTGTGTTGTGTTCAGTTGAGTTGGTTTAACGTCCAATATCAGCACTATATAGGCTACATTACGGACGAGCCTCAAGACTGACGTCTGACAATTTTATGTGCTGCCACACACGAGACAGGGCGGGCATACTATGACACCTGTCTCAGATGGTCACATTAAACTGACACCGACCCAACCAGTAGGGAGAGCAATCGCCAAGGCTCGAACCCGCACGTTTTGCGTCGGAAGCAGATGTTCTACCCCAGGGCCACTCCGGAGTTTGTGAAAATAACTCTTTGGTGATTGAAAAAACTGACCTCATTCAAGGTATACAAAATACTTTTTGAGTTAGCAAAACTTCACAGAGATTTATGCCATTTAGTTCGTTAGGGATCGTGATTATTAGTCAACTTTTTAACAGTCTTTGGCTGTAAATTTTTTTTATATTTAAACTATTATGTTGTGGCATACATGTTTTAAAAAGTTTCATGTAAAAACTCACCACCCCGCCCACACACGATTTTCTCGCCCCTCATTTGGCTACTAATATAACTGTAATTGACGTATATTAAAAATAAAAGAAAGAGAGAGAGAGAGAGAGAGAGAGAGAGAGAGAGAGAGAGAGAGAGAGAGAGAAACCCAATCAAACAACTACAGAATGAATTAATATTCATTTTATTGTATTTACTGGATCTTCAGTTACAAAGCTTTCATTACTTTACTAGTACCTCCTCAAAAATAAAAAAATAAAACACATTACTTGTGAAATTATCGGAAAGACTAAAATTTAATTGCGGAAATAACTACCAATATTGCCCTTTCACAAAAGAACCATCATAATTTTTTCACCGTAAAAGTCAGAGAAGAAATAAATACGTTGTAAATATTTATTGTGCTAACTAATCTAAAACAATGCTTCACCTTATTTAATAATGATTTTAAAACTCTCCTTGTTGTAAAAGCATATGAAATAATATCCAACGAATAAAATGTTTAGAACTAAAACGCAGTCGTAAACGGTAAACCTTTAAACAACGTAAGAATCCAACTCTTTTGTCCCCTGAGGTTTATGACAAAGGCCATTACTCCGGCAGCTTTATAATTTTTTTTTTATTTAGGTTTGTTTCTTTTCGTGATTTCTGGTGTGTGCATAACTAAGGATAACCTTTAAGAAGCTAAGGTATTAAAACAAAACAAAACATAACAAAAGCATAAAAAAGAACCAGGTAGGGACGGCCCTTTAATGTTCATGAGCCCTAAATCACAAAGGATGTTATAAAAACAACGTCATTGTGATTGTTTCAAGTATCACCCAAATACCTGCATTGTGGTTTTTGTCCACAGTTGTGTGCCCATACCGCCCAAACCTGCTAGATTTCCCGATTTCTTGCGGTGTTATTGGCGGCCGGATAGGCATTTGTCTCAAACCGCGCCATGCCTGCTGGGTGCAAACAGGGGTAACTCCAATTTAAATACGGAAAGAAGTAGGGTGCCTCCCCTTTAAAATGACTAAAGAAAAGTAAATAAAATAATTTATTTTCATCATTAAACCTTATGAAGACGCTACTGGGGATTAAAATGAGGTGAGGCATTTCATGCGTCACATTTTTAACTGGTGTGTTTTCGTTTGACAGTCAACGAAGTATTGTTGTACTGTGTGATAATGATTTCAGATCTTACAATTTGAAAGATGTAGTTAGATAGAGAGATAGATAAATAAACATAGATAGATAGTTAGACAGATAGATAGACAGATGAATAGATAGATAGATAGATAGATAGATAGAGAGATAGATAGATAAATAGATAAATAGACGAACCGAGAGAGACACGCAAACCATGGGAAGATAGAAAGAGAAAGAGAGAGAGAGAGAGAGAGAGAGAGAGAGAGAGAGAGAGAGAGAGAGAGAGAGAAATAGTACAGAGAGCTAAGAGAAGGTGAGAGAGGGAGGGAGAGAGAGAGAGAGAGAAAGAAATGGTAGAGAGAGGTAAGAGGAGAGAGTGGGCCATATATAAAGAGAGATAGGGGGACATAGAGCGAGAGAGAGAGAGAGAGAGAGAGAGAGAGAGAGAGATAGAGAGAG
>RQTK01001223.1:39410-58514 GCA_003991915.1 Elysia chlorotica | reverse complement strand
GAGAGAGGGATTGGAAAGAGAAAGGGAGAGAAACAGGGGGAAGAAGAGAGGGAGAGAGAGTGTGAGCTTGACGTGCTTTTCCGAAATAAATCAGTTACGCCCAGGTTTAATCCGGTATTGATTACTTGCTGTCCCATGATTTTATTAGAAGAAAAGAGAGTAGCAAAATTATGTCAACATTCTCACCTCGCGCTAGGCTCTCGTGCATCTTAGTATGTGTTCAGAGGAACTCGCTTCGAACAATTTCAATTTACTTTCTTCATCCATAAATCCACGCCAAATGTTGAGCACTTTGTGTGCCATAAGTTTGATAATGAGAAAAGAATAAGAAAATATTAGCAATAAAAAACCAAGGAAAAAACAACAACAGCAAGAACAACAACAACAACAGCAACAACAACAACAAAACAATAACAACAAAAACAACAACAACAACACCACATTCATCGACCACACCAACAAAAATGACATACACAACAGCAACAGCAACAAAAACAACAACAGCTTCAACAACAACAACAACAACAACAACAACAACAACAACAACAATAAAAACAACAACAGCTTCAACAACAACAACAACAAAGCAAACGATTTTATTGACTAGTTACCGGGTTTATTTTTTTAAAGTTTGTTAATCCCAAATATTTTATAGAGTTCCCACAGCAATCAACACCTCTTCACTAACTTGATGGACAAGATTATGGATCCTGTCTGTGAACAGCGGCGTTATGCGTAGCAAACCATATTTCCACTTTTTCAACTAGACGCCGTAAGTAAGGCTTGAGAAGATATTTCGTAAGCTACCGCGTCATTGTACTTCTAGGTCTATGATCTGGTTTAGGCTATACTTCCCACAACGATCACACAAAGTCAATGAATTATCATGCTAGCAGCATAGATTGCTGCGTTGTTATGCAGACAAAGATGTTAGTTAAAACAAATCTGCCAGAATCAATTACCAATAGAATGTATCTGTATTTTTAAAATGTAAAAAATGTACAACTTATGTCAATTTAAGCAAAAAAGATCACCTGCACCCAGTTATGTTAGATGACTTCCATGGGCAATCATTATCCACACAAATTATAAATATGTACTTTTCGTGGCAACAGACGAAAACAATCAATACTGTCTTCCATGGCATACTCGTTAAAAGGAGCGGTAGTGTTTACAATGTGATAACTGCTGTGCTCCTCAATGCAACACACCTCATTATGCTGTAAACCCTTCAAATGCCTCATTCCCATAGACAAAAAGTCTCTACATGTTAATATAACTAACTACATTTTAAGAATGATTATTATAATCATTGAACTTGTTTTATTTTGTATAGATAATCTGTCTATTTGAACAAACGTATATATAAAAAGAAATAAGAGTACTGCCCTATCAATATTGTAAGAGAGTCTTTAGCGTGATCTAGGACTTGCAGATCTTTACGAACACCCGAACCCAGACATACGAGGAAAATTATCATAAGTTAAAATTAATTACTATAATTTCCCAAAATCTATTTTTTTTCAAGATGAATTCTGGTGCACAAAGACTCAGCGCGCTTTGTTAATTTCACATAATTATTATTACAGATTTGAATTCCAAACCCAATAATTGTTTCAACTAACAGGACTATCTAGTCTTAATGAAAATGCCGAACTACGGGATATTCTGTAATCTGTGTACCGAACTGTTGTAACGATTTGGATGTCGGTGTACCAACATGAGTCATATGTAATCGGAATAGTGTGAGGTTTAGTGTAAAAGGGCATAGCCATTCGGCTTCTACCGGTCTTAAAGAAGGTATTATTAGTTACCTAAGAGAAGTTCGTTATGTGCGAAAGTGCCAGGTTTTATCATCTTCAATTCGTTGACAGTATAACGAAGCTCTCAGAAATTGTTACAATTAATTCACACACATACAGATTCAGATGTATATGGTCAATTGGGTACTTATCAGAAGAACATAAATGTCTCTAACATTTGAAATTTAAAACTTTTACTTTTATCGGATATCTAGAATTTATATCTTAGAGGGATGTAAATATTATGTGATCAGCTGAGAAGAAAGCCCTTTACCCGCTCTTTCTCTGTGAAGCAGGACATAAAAATGCCAGGCGTTAGTCTTGAGACACGCCCGCCATATAGAGCTAGCTAGCCTCGTTGGTCACGATAGACGTTGAGAAATCAACGGACCGGTCGGCAGAAACAAACCCTCCTAGGGTTACTGGTTGTAGTTGTAGTTGAGTTAGATTAACGTCTTACGTAAATACTATATGGGTTATTTTGTGGACGGGCCCCAAGACTGGCGTCTGACAATTTTATGTGCTGCCACACAAGAGACAAGACGGGGATGCCATGACTCCTCTCTCTCGATCACATTAAATTGACACCGACCCAACCAGTAGGCGGGAAAATCGCCAGGACTCGAACCATGGATCTTCTGCGTCGGAAGCGGATGATCTAACCCAGGGCTACTGTGCTCCCATGGTTACTGGAGTTGATACAGAAGGACAAACTTGTGTATTCATAAAAAATCCTGTATGAACCTGTTATAGCTATTGGATTGAAGTGGATCCCAAATCAAAAGGTGCTACAAAGGGCCCTAATTCATGAAGGGCCTCTAAGACGGCTTTCAATTTCTTATCATTATTGTTTGTTTTGTTAAAAGTTGACTTTTGCATTAAATTGTCATAATTCGAAATTAGTCAGTTGCATGTGAACGTCGTTTTGTAACAATTTCAACACGCAATTATAAATGTAAGCTGACACAAGTGGCAACAAAAAGCCATAATTATTTAATTAATAATAGACATTTTTATCATGTAAAAAACTGATTGGCAAAAAGAGTGATACATGTACATGAAAAAGTCCAAAGAAAAATAACTAATGATTTTTTAAAAATTTTCAAGGAATATGGACTTTGCACATACGGATTCCTTGAAGAAGATACGACATATCCGCATTGCTTTGTATTAAGTTTGCTTACAGTCACGCATGTTTCTCTTTTGCTGTTCTGAGCAAAATTCGGAGCTACCGCAATTTAGCATTGTCTAATCATCTCTCTCTTTACATCTATCCAGTGAAAAGTTTTTCAACCTGCTAATAACTAGTTAGCTATTAACATCAAACATTCATTGTAATTTTACTTTTCCATGATGTTGTATGCTGGATGTTGGTAGTTTTTTATCTTCAAAAACAGGACAGTTAGGCCACGCACTGGTCCCAAGACGCATGGTAGAATTTTCTAACATAAAACCCACAGTGAGAGATACCAGAGTTTCCCGCTAGTTTACGTGATAATATTTTATTCGCATTTTCTTACTGCTATAGCCATTTTTGGGCAAACCTCAACGTTCTATGACAGTTTTTAAAACAAAACTTAAAAAAAGAAAAAGAAAAAAAAAAAAGAAAAAAAAACACAATTAAAAGGGGAGTAACAAAACAAAACAATATTTTCACGGCTTACTCCCCTTTTGGATTTGCACATTGAAAGAAATAATTTTGATTTTGTGTACCAGAAAGGCTCATTGTACTCTTTTATCATTTTCGATTCTAAGAGCATATTATAAGGATAGTTCATGAATTCATTTTATTGCAATTCAATCTCGACATGGTTTCACAAGATTAATAATGTAAAGACATTGATAAACTCCCTTTCGATTAAAACTGTAACTGGCAAAATAGTCGCGCGATTTTGTTTACTCGATCTAAATAAAAAACAAAACAAACAATGATGTGAATGAGGCTTCAAAAAAAACAGAAAAGGCTTAGTCACGGAATGATTCGTGAGGATTTTATTCAGCTTGCTCCGCTGATCTGGTGACCCAGGCCCTGCACCAATTAATAATTGGTAGCCTTGGTCAGGACTTACAGATGTTTAAAGGTGTGGACATGGAATTTAACAGTCATATTGTGGCAGTCTTGTGAGATATCGCGCGTATTCTTGTACTGCGCGATTAAGAAAAAAAACGTCTCCGCAATGAACTGCTGCCGAGAACATTAGGATAGTCTAAAGGTGGATATTCGATAAAAATTATATAATAACACAAGCTTGTTCCCTTAGTTACTGCTGCGCAAGGCTTACAACTGTGATTCATTTGACAACGAATCGATTAAGAAAAATTATTATTTTAACTTATCTCACTGATCACTAAGTAAACTTAAAATCTTCTACACTCCGTTCTTGACTTTTAATGTAATAATGTTTGCTCTTGTCTACTGTGCTGTTAGGATTGCAATGTGTACAGTGAAAAAACACATTAAATATGCCGACCCCTTCACTTTACACAAATAACACAAATAACACAATTAAAATTGGACTCAAACAGACAAAGCATTGGCTAGGCAGGCGTACACAATGTTTAGGTCACATTTTAATGTCAGGTATTACTACGATAGATTTTCCGATTTCTTCTTTTTCCCTTTCAGGTGCTTCTTCAAATATTAAATACGGTTATCTTCACCTAAATTTATTAACCCCACTCTCGATCTCTCTCTCCCCCCCCCCCCTCGTAATTTTTGTCTTTCTATCAGTCTTCATTGGACTATTCCTGTGATATTTACTAAAATACGGGCAGCATATCAGCACTACCTGACTATGAGTGCTTCACATACGAAATCTGGAGAGAAAAAAAAAAGAGAAAGAAAAGAATTAAAACAAACCAAACAAAAATGACAAAATAGGGGACAATGAAACAACTCCAAGTCAACGACGTGAACGAACAATGTTTACATGACAAAGCTTACAAGTATTTATTTACATTAAAGAAAACAACATAACTAGTAAAGAACGATTCGTGGGTATCTTCTCTCTCTCTCTCTCTCTCTCTATCACCTCCTGTTTCGGTTGATCATCACGCATAGTATATTTTTCTAACATAAAAGCTACAGTGAGCGATACCAGAGTTCCCAGTTAATTTACGTGATACTATTTTATTCTAATTTTCTTACTCCTATGGCCATTTTTGGGCAAAAATCAACGGGCTATGACATGTTTGCTAACAATTATTTAAAAAAAAAAGAAAAAGAAAAAGAGTAAAAAAAATCACAAATAAAAGGGGAGCAACAAAACAAAATAATAGTTTCCACGGGTTACTCCTCTTGTTGATTGGCATTGTGAAAGAAATAATTTTTATTTAATATATATATATATATATTTTTTTTCAAAGAGCATATTATAAGAATACATCATGATTTCGCTTAACTGTATTTCAACCTCGACATGTTTTCACAAGATTAATGATGCATAGACAATGATAAACTTCCTTTCGATTAAAACTGTAACTGGCAAAAGAGCCGCACGATTTTGTTTCCACCATCGAGAGAAAAAAACAAAACAATCATGTGAACGAGGCTCCCAAAACATAGAAGGCTAAGTCACCGACTCAACGAAATGGAAAAAAAACATCTTTGTATCACAATGGTATCCTAATCTATTTCTATACATTTTAAAAAGATATTTCGTACGGAGTGATTCGTGAATATTTTGTTCAGCTTGCTCCCAAGTAATAGTTGGTAGTCTTGGTAAGGACATAAAGCTGTTTTAAGGTAAGCGCATGGAATGGAACAGTTATACTGTGGTAGCCTTGGTCAGGACGTAGAACTGTTGATGTGAATGTTGAATGGAACATTCATACTGTGACAGTCTTGGTAAGGACGTATAGCTATTTTAAGGCGTGGAGGTCAAATGCAACAGTTATACTGTGACAGACTTGGTCAGGAAGAAGAGCTGTTTTAAGGTCTGGACACAGAATGCAAGTTATCTCAGCATCTCAGCACTATCTGGCTATGCGTGCTTCACACACGAAATTTCGAGAAAAAAAAAAGAAAAAGAAAAGAATTAAAATAAACCAAAAATAGCTTAAAAGGAAATCTTGGGACAACTCACCGACACAAACGAACAATGTTTACACGATAAAGGTTACATGTATTGATTTACATGTTAATTTTTTTAAACCACATTTAGTACAGAAAGATTCGTTGATATCTGTTTCCAGCCTACTCCCTCACTCGCCAACAATGTAAACTGTCCTAATTGAAACTAAAAGTTCCATTATCTAGTTCACTTGACACTTACTGCGAATTTTCTATTAGCTAACTCCTATCGATAAACCAAAGCTTTGATACGGAAAAAGAGTTGACCTCCAGCTTCGAAACCGAATAGAACATTATTTATAGGAGAATCGTAGTTACACTGATGCATCAGAGCTAAGTTCTTAGTAACGACCTGTGTTCGAGAATAAAAAGCTCGTTTAAAGGCAGATAATCGATAGTAATAACATTATACATATGTACTCGTACAACATTTAACATGGTTACTGTTACACACAGCTTGAACCTGTGATGGATTCGTATAACAAGGAATATGTGTTCTGAAATAATTTTATTTCAACATGTCCCACTGACGCCGCCTTCTAAATTAAACTTCTCTTTTTTCGGCACTCTAAAATCGACTTTAATTTAATAATTTTTGCTCTATGCTGGGATTAAAGTCGTTACAGTGGAAATGCCCTCCCCCTACTCCTCCCACACAAAAACAATACTCCAGTAACTGCAACAATATTGACACCAGGAAGAACGAAAACAAAAACAAAAGCAACCATCACCACCACCAATATAAAAACCGCTGCTAACACAAATATTACCACCACCACAACCACTAAAACCACTGCTAAGACCAATACTACCATCACCACATTTACAAACAAACGCCCAAAAAAACGACAACAACAAAAACAACAAAGACAAAAGCAGCAACAAGAATAGCAACTTCAACAACAACAACAACAATAATGAGAACTTAAACAACAACAACAACAACAACAACAAACAACAACAACAGCAACCACAACAACCGGAACAACAAAAACGAGTGTATGCAATTCTCTAGCCATTGATTGGCCTGTTCATGCCTGATTTTTATGCCACGTACTTCCGTGGCTGGAGCTCTGACTGCCATGCTTGTTGGGTGTTGAAAGGCAAGGTCTACTGATGTCATAGGGAAAGAAATCTTAGCGCGACCTTGAATCCTTTGAAAGAAGAACCCCCCCCCCCCCCCCAAAAAAAAAAAAAAAAAAAAAAAAGAAGAGAGAGAGAAGTTCATGATTAGGGATACACATTTCCTTTTCCTTGTATCTTAACTACAAACTCCTTACATCATTTCACGTTAGAAATATGTTAAAATTCTCAGGATTTTGAATATTTCAGTGTTAAAACTTCATCTCTTCTCAGACTTTTAATGATTCTCCCAACACATCTTTATTCCATTCCCAGTCCATGCTCTCATATCAAATAATAAAATTATTATACCTTTTTTAATCTCCCTTTACTGGTCATTTCTATCCTTCCATAAGCCTTCATGGGACTATTCTCTCTGATATTCACTAAAACACCACTAGTAACTCGGCACTGACCATTACAACTACGCTGAAGTCCTTACCTGGATGGAAGCCATAACAGCAAAGGATGCCAGACCACCATAAATCTCTCTATGCTGGACTATAGAGGCCTTGTGATCACTTGGCCCATCGCAAAAACAAACACGATAGGAACGTGAATATGCACCAGCGTCCAATCATAGCTCTATTTTAGACTTATGCAGCCAATGAACGATCAGAAAACCTACACAAACAGTCATGATTATGTCATACATTACCGGCGTGTGTTGATCGCAAAGCCCGTAACAACATGTTGGCGCGGGCTACCCACAGGAGATCTGGCCACTGACTTGAAGGACAAGATTATCAAATAAAAACAACGCATACTATATACACGTTATGGCATGGCTACATACCTGGAAGATTTACGACATCAGATTCAGGGCGCTATTACTCAAGGCAAATACACATTTCACGATTGTATGGGTGACCATAGTTGAACCAGTTAGTGTTTTGGACTGGAATGCATAGATCTGCGGTTCGAATCCAGTGCGCTCTTCTCTGGAAAGCATTTTTTGATGAATCTATGAGATGTATAACTAATACAAGAATTATTTCCTTTACGCGCCAGAGAAAACTTATCTTCACGCCCGCTTTGTCACAAAGTAGAAAAAAAATCATCATCATCATCATCATCATCATCATCATCATCATCATCATCATCATCATCATCATCATCATCATCATCATCATCATCATCATCATCATCATCATCATCATCATCATCATCATCATCATCATCATCATCATCATCATCATCATCATCATCATCATCATCATCATCATCAGCAACATCATCATCTTCTACTAAGAATATTACTTATTGCAAACTTTGGTGCCCAGAGTGATGATTAGAAATAAACCTGATGAACACGCGGCTAAAAAGTTACTATGGTTTATTTCTTTCCTGTTTTTAAAACAAAAAGCTAGATGAAAAAATTTGGATGATCTGTTACAACACAAACCTAACTATTGTAACGGTGCACTTTTACACTAGTAATTATAATTCTTCATTATTTTATTTCATGGCAATGATAATAATATAATGCGATGCTTTTTTTTACAACAATAAATAATACAATAAAAACATTCTACAAAACAAACTTCCTGAAAAGGCAATGTATTTTTTTTACAACTCTAACAGCTACGACAATTATACCCTGCTAAAGAACATCAAGCATGATTGTTTAATAGAATTCCTTTAAAAAAATCACAAAATTTTCCGCGTTCAAGAAGACAACTGGCATGCTTTTATAACAAATATCAGTTACAGAGTCCTAAAAGTACACAGATAACAACAATAATTACCTTAAAATATGACATTATTATACAGGATAAGCAACGTGATGTGCAATGGTTTTATTTTTACAACAATAACTAAACTAATAACAACATGCAGTAAAGTGCACACATTTTAATAATAATAGAATGTTTCCGCATGTATAATTGTGGCAGTTTCTAGAGCACAATATTATTATAATAGATATGCAATGATTTTCATTTTATTGACAACTGGCATGCTTTTATAACAAATATCAGTTACAGAGTCCTAAAAGTACACAGATAACAACAATAATTACCTTAAAATATGACATTATTATACAGGATAAGCAACGTGATGTGCAATGGTTTTATTTTTACAACAATAACTAAACTAATAACAACATGCAGTAAAGTGCACACATTTTAATAATAATAGAATATTTCCGCATGTATAATTGTGGCAGTTTCTAGAGCACAATATTATTATTATAATAGATATGCAATGATTTTCATCTTATTATGGCAATAATTAACACAATTACAGAAGCCTGAATCACAAGCGGACGACAAATGGGGTGTCGGTCACTGACTCACTATTGAGTGTGATGGGACTCTCAGCTAAAGATCAAGTTATCAAGTTGGTTGATTTATACTACAAATCAGCAACGACGCTATTATTGTGGACGGGTCCCACGTCAGTTTTAATTGCAGCTTCATAGATCTAAACGGCGGTACCAGGACTTCTGTCTCAGCAGATCGCAGTATACGCACACCGTTTAACCCTGTAGTAGTACATGTAGTTTGCCATACTTATGCACACACACCTATATAGTATATTTGGGAAAGAAAACTGGCTCATATCCATATTAAAAAGAAATTGCTATAGTTAGTAGTCTAATTTGAAGAAAACAAGAAAGATTTATAAAAGAATTTAACAAAGAGTGCCAACATTAAAAACAAACAATATAGAGAGGACATGACAGGCATGCTTTCAGGTATAACTGGAGTAAATCGGAAACCTTTTTACTTTACTTTCCATAAAGGTTGAGGTTTTATTAACATATAGAGCAAAAGAGCTCTTTATCTCTAAGTACAGGTTTCCACAACGTTGAAGTTTGATTTCTATCAATCTGTGAGTAAGTGAAAGTCTACCAACTGTAGAACTACATCGCCAAGATATGAACAACATCACTCTTTAATGTGAACTACCAACCAAGGTTAGACTCCCGCAAAAACGTGTGGGAAGTATATTATCTGCTTACTATTACTTTCCACAATAACCAAAGCTTTTGTTGCCCTTCTGGTATTAATTTGGCTTTAATGGCCAGAGTAGCTCTCGGAAAGGTCACCACAATAATGATACCTGCGCACATGTTGCCTCTTTGCCCATGGAGCGTTTGTTTTGTTACATGTAAATCAGGAATTAATTTTTGGCACAGATGCGGACCTTCGCGGTGTGCTCGGTCTCAGTACAAGTAGATTTACTGGATGCCGACATAAATGTTTACCTCTGTGTTTATGGTGCCACATGCTGGCTCAATAATACTGCCCTGTGTACATGTATAGATTACGGAAACATATTAATGTACGGAAGCAGTGAGTGCTTACAAGACAGAGAGAAAACAATAGTCACGGATGCTACCTGTCGGAGCGGGTCGGCATCCTGTCTTTGCATGTTTTATAGTAAGTATTGGTAGTATATTAAGTCTCTGTTGATGCTTTTGTTTGAGCGATACGACCAGGGCAGTGTTAGAGAGAGATAAGTTGCAATAGTGGAGTCCATCTGTAGCACTGTGTATTATTCACTTTATGTATGTATAGCTGGATAGTATTATATTTCTCTCTAAACCGGAGATTTGGTGCGTCGTGATTTCGAATAAAATTTCGGAGTTAAGAATAAGAAAACAGTGATCTCAAAACCTAATATTAATAGATATATACATATCATTATATCACGAAAACAAGTATAATAATAAGAAAAAATAACAGACAATGTTATATTTAAAAAAATGACCCAAGCAAACAATGTGGAAATCATTTATTGCTCTACGTGAGATATAGTAGTCGCACTCGTAGTAGAGAAAGCAGCAGCAATAGCAATGTTGTTGAGTTGGTTTAACGTCCAACATCATCACTATATAGGCTATATTGTGGACGGGCCCCAATACTGACGTCTGACAATTTTAAGTGCTGCCACACACGAGACAGGGCGGGGATATCACGACTCCTGTCCCAGCCGGTCACATTAAACTGACACCGACCTAACCAGTAGGGAGCGCAATCACCAGGATTCGAACTCGGACATTTTGCGTCGGGAGCCGATGTTCTACCCCAGGGCCACCGAACCCCCCCAGCAGCAATACCAATAGTAGTGGTAGTAGTAGTAGTAGTAGTAGTAGTAGTAGTAGTAGTAGTAGTAGTAGTAGTAGTAGTAGTAGTAGTAGTAGTAGTAGTAGTAGTAGTAGTAGAATAAGTAGCAAAAGTAGGATAGATATAATTTAATATAGGGGAGTAGAAATATTAATGACTGGTAACTATTTTTGTCCCGTGTTAGAAGAAAGAGAGCTAGAGAAAGTTCGGCATTATTACTAAAATTAAATCTGGCACGTTGGGTGAATTAGCTATTGTATTGACTTAAGACAGAAAGCATTTCAATAATATTTTGCATGCAGTTAATTGTCAGTCATTTAGTAAGATATCCATAGTGCAAGAAAAAAAATAACCGCATGTACCACAATATAAGGGGACGCATTAGAGAAACAATAGGTATAGATATTAAAATTACGTGAAAGATAACCTGAAAAAGTCTCTTTCCACCGGAAACTTCAATTACATTTAGTTAACAACGCGAACTTACATTTTAACATTCGACTCTCGTAGCTAGTTGTATGGAAAGAGATTTACACACTTTGGACAAAAATGATTTATTCCATGTTCATATTATTAATACTTTTGTGTTCAGTATTAAAAAAATCAATATTTGTGTACCCTTATCAGCTGTGCTATTCTATTACATAAATGACTGACACAACGGCTCAGCTCCTATCTCATACTAAGTGTTTTCTGACAAAGGAAACTCATCGATTCAAAGATATGAGTTCGTGAGCTTGAAATGCTGGATTTGAAACTTGATACCAACGATCCGCAATTTGAGAAACGGTTGCAGAGTAGACTTAGACGAGCACAATGCTTACATTGACCCTGCCTGAAGGATATATAATGTACTGATTTGGAATCTTACACCCGACCTCCCGTTTAAAACCCAAGCGCTTATCTTTCAACCACCTAGACCACCACATACATTATATTTTATTGCCTCATCCAAGAGGGTTTTAAATGATCAGAGAGGTTATGCCTGATTCAGGTTGATAATCTAGATTGAGGTAGATGCAGATTACTTTGGAATGTACGCTCCTAGATAGTTATTACACCAGTTCTCTTAACTCAGGCCCCAAACTAAGTGGACATTAAGAAAGCAACAAACTACCCTTATACCTACAGCATTGTTGGACTTATTACGAGTCTCTATGTTAAATGTATATATAACATGTCCTATTTTTTTCTTTATTTAGTGTTACTTGCTTTCCAAAACTTCTGCTTCTGGTATGAATTTTAGTGTTTCTTTGGAAAAAAGAGGTATTTCTTCATCGATGGATAACCATCCATCTATTTACAGACCTAAAAATGCGTGTAGAGTAAAGTTATTAGTAACCATACTGGAACAATGCCAATGAATTGTCATACTGCCAAGTGAACTGAAACAATATAAATCATTTCCCTCAGAGAATGTTTTTGTAAAACAAAACAAAATATGCCTAATAACAATTATATTTAATTTTTTTTTCGTTGCGATTTTATCACTTTGTACAGCTAAGACTGACGAGATTTGCATGTCAAAATAAAGACGAAATTATTACCATGCAGCGTAATTTATTAAACCAGTAAGAAAAAGGTCGTGGAAACTAAACAGAAATCGCGATTGGTAGGATTTCGGAAATTTGATTATATTATAACTTTAATTAAAAATACAAGAGCATCTTAATGACATTTGTTGGAAATCTAAGTACGTATTTACTTGTTATCATCTAATCTATTAGTCTATGTTGTTTTTATCTCTGTCTGTCGCTGTCTCTAAATATGTGTCTTCAAGTATCTCTATTTATCTTTATCATATTTATTCATTGCTAGGTTAGTTACCATTACTTTCTGTTAAACTTTGAACTGCCGATCCGCAGTTTAATGGAGTCCCCAAAAAGAACAAAACCAATTACTAGCTGAGTTAGCCGTGGATAGTTTCGAATGGATCTGAAGCATGAGATTACTATGAGAGGCTGCGCCATAAGGAAATTGATGTGCTCAGTAGGGGTCAAGCATATCGGGCCAGAGCATGTGTGTCAAGAGTTAAGGGTAGAAATAATTATTTGCGATATTTTTTTTAAACTCTGATTTGTCTAGTTTGAACATGAGCTTCTACAACCATACTTTTATCCATGAAACAAACGTGTCTCTGCTCTAAAGTGATATGCCTGAGATATACGCTTCATTTTTAATTATTTGTGAGACACAGAAAATCCAATGCCAAGAAGACCATAAACATTTTGATCTAACACTAAGTCTTGCAACTTGATTATTTCCCATTCAGATTTCCTTGGGCGTGACAAGACCAAGCTGATCCCAGAGAGATTGAGTGCCTCCCTTTGACAACTTATGGTTAAACTCTAGGCGCTTCATCAGTCGTTAGTGGTCTGCTGGACTGCAGAACAGATGTAAATGGTTCAAAACTTTGATATCATGTTCTCCATCTACTGATAAAATTTTTCGGGAAAACGTTACGGGACCGCTGTTATCTTTTTTCGTCGTCGTATAGGACTATATTGGAACCTAGTACACTTTAAGTTAAGCCAGGAGGCAGACTCGCTCTCATTGGATATATACACCGTCCTGGGACCGCTGTCATCTGTTTTCGTCGCCGTGTAGGACTATACTGGAACCTAGAACACTTTAAATTAAGTCAGGACCCAGGCTCGCTCTCTGTGTTCTGGGACGTGAAACTAGAGGCCTTGCAAAAACGGGATCCATAGCGAAAACGAAGACGATACGTGAGGGAGTCTGGGCCGGCGTCCAATCATAGACTTACGGAGCCAATGAAAGATCAGCAAACCCCACGACCAAAGGACTTGATTAAGTGATCCGTTATCGCCGTGTAAACCACACAACCTGTACTGCCCAGAGACCTCCCTCCTGTAGGCACCAGGCGGGCATGCCGTGAGCCACCATGATGGTGCTGGGCGGGGTGAGCTCCCAGTCCCTGTTCACCACAGGCGTGCTCAGCAGCCCGCCCAAGGCCACTCGCCGGCCTGAGGCGGTCCGCCGGTAGGGACCAACCAACCTGAGCCTGGTGCACGACTCAGCCGGCCCATCCCACCTGCACGACCGCCGCGCACCGCCCCTGCCGGGTCTGAACGACCTGACGGATACCAACAGCTGCGGGTCCGCGTCTGGCCTGGGAGACTCTGATTCTTGCTGCTGCGGGGGCTGCGACTGCCCGTGCCATGCGACGATGAGACCTGAGTCCGAGGTGAGTGTTGCGAATATTTGTTTGGTGTTGCTTAGTGTCCAAGCTTTTGAACGTGTTGACAAGTTTACGTGCTCCCATACTAACTTGTTGGGTCGGTGTCACTTTAATGTGACCGCCTGAGATAATAGTCATGGTATCTCCGCCCAGTATCGTGTGTGGCAGCACATGAAATTGTCAGATGTGGGTCTTGGGGCTCCTCGCCGTATAGGATCCTTTAGGGGAACCTAGGAGACGTTAAACCCGGAGAAAGGGATAGAACTCTCTCCCTCGCTCTATAGAAACCCAGTGCTTCAACACAGACACCATGTATCTATCTTAGCCGGTCACATTATAATGTGAGGGGACTGAGAAGGAGGAGGAAGTAGAGTTAGGATGAGTTGAATTGGTTGCTTTAGTATCCAGCGTCAGCACTAGAATAGGCTATATTGTGGACGGACCTCCACACTAACGCCTGACAAGTTTATGTACTTCCACACAGAGACAGCGTGGGGATACCATAACTCTGTCTTAGCCGCTCACATTAAACTCTGAGGGGACTGAGAAGGAGCAGGAGGAAGTAGAGTTAAGTTGAGTTCGGTTGGTTGCCTACCGTCCAGCGTCGGCACTATAGTAGGCTATATTGTGGACGGGCCTCTAGACTAACGTCGGACAAGTTTAAGTGCTGCCACACAGGACAGTACGGTGAGACCAGGGCCCGTATGCAATTCTACATTAGCTTAGTAAGTTTTATCAGAGAGCGCTAAGTTTGATGCAACCGGTACCTTCACTTACTAAGTTCGTCGTAACCGCTAAGTTAAGAAACAACCGTTAAGACAATAACGTAACAAATCAGTGCATTGGTTTTTTTGTTATAGCTCAATGTTGCATAAGCGCTACAACAGCGCCAATTCGTCCGCCATCTTGAAAACCTCTTGACTCAATTTTTAAAATACATGTAATATAACAATTAAGCGATAAGTTTACATAAATCAAGCTTTTTTTTTGGTAGTCATTTCTAGTCTCTCTTAAACTTATTCGATGCATCAAACATTACAGAATGGTGTTTTTTTGATAATTCTACTCGAGTAAGTTAGCGTCTTTTGCTGCCGAAACACGAGCCTAGATCTACATCTGAACTTGCGTGTAGAGCTAGATCTAGTGTTAAGAAACTAGAATCTTTACCTTAGTTTAGCTACTAAAGAGTAAATTTAACAAAAGATTATGACATATAAACCTAGAACTAATATGCCCGCATCAGCAGCAAAGTGTGTATGTGTGTGTGTTTGTTTGTTAGCTTAGCCTAACTTAACTACACGAGTGTCGTAAAAGCGGTTGCATACCATCAGTTACGATTTTTACTTAGTTAACTTGAAAAATAATCGTGAGAGTTGCATACGGGTCCTTGACTCGTGTCTCAGCCGGACACTTTGTACTGACACCGACCCATCCAGGGACGAAATCGAACAAATAAATGTTTGTCCAATTGTGGGTTTCGAACCGGAATCCCGATTGGGAGCCCAGCGCTCTATCACTTGAGCCAGTTGGCCCACTGAAAGAAGTAGAAGGAGAAGACGAAGTGAAGAAGAAGAAAAGAGAGAGAGAGAGAGAGCGTCTGAGAGAGAGAAAGATGAATAAAGAGATAGATAGAGAGAAATATTTAAACATCATCATCATCATCATCATCATCATCATCATCATCATCATCATCATCATCATCATCATCATCATCATCATCATCATCATCATCATCATCATCATCATCATCATCATCATCATCATCATCATCATCATCGTCGTCGTCGTCATCATCCTGATATCTTTCTTAAAACTGTTTTAATTTTTTAATCCTGCTATAATTTTTGGGTTTAAAAAAAAAGCATCATTAACATTGTAATTAGGACACGCATTATTTACTGCAGTACTTTTAGAGCAAAGAGCTCGTTTTGCTTTGATCAGAGTACTAAAATTTGTTCTAAATTTAACTAAATAATCTCTGAATTGTACAAACCTTATGAACATTCAATCAAGATACAAAGTTAACGACTTTGCAAAGGCATTAAAAGAAAAAAACAAACGAATTTTACAAAGAAAGTCCAAGATTGAACGAACAGAAATGCTTTTGTCCCATTAACTTTGAAGGTTTTTACAAAACGGCGAAAAAACAACTGAGCACCCTAGCAGATCGATCACTGAGTGGGCGGAACAGTGCACATGTTTACAGACCTTTTACTGGTCAGTTTTGAGAGCCACGAGTCTTTACTTCCCTCCTGGCCGGCTTTAGATCTAAATCTAGTTCGGCTTCTCCCAGCCTTGGGACAATTGTGACCATCGATAAGTCAGCCTTAAGGGGTGGCCGGGGTCAGTGGTCACTTAGGGGGGGGGGGGGGGGGGGGGGGGGGGGGGGGGGTTGAGGAGACCTCTGGCATGACCACACGGAATATCCAACCCTGCTCAAGCCAATAGCCGCACTGGACAATGCAGAACTGACCCGAACATCGGTCAAACTGGCCCCTGCAGGATTTATGGGGGGATAACCTCCCAGTTAATAATTATATGGGATCAACTCTTTGGGAAGACACTAACGTGCAACTTGCATTACATTGGGTTGTATCGTTTGCATATCTTTTGTTTGTTACTGAAAGCGATTGTTCTATTTCGCTCTTAATTTCCGATCATTTAAGAAATTACATTGCGCTTTCATCAGGTGATATTTGAAAATTGTTCATCTATTTGCCATTAATCTCGAGATAAAACATAAAATATAACCCTCCTCTAGAATCCTAATTGGACATTATTTCTCTATAAAAAAGATGTCCGTCTGTCTGTTCAACCGTTTTTCTGCCTGTTTGTCTTACTACGTTTGACATCTCCCAAGCTCCACAAGGAGGTACTACGTTGTGAATCGTGACATATTTAAAAAAAAATCGACGCTAGATAAACCTTCTATCGTGCCGCTCATTTTGCTACATACTAGCTCTTCCTGACTTTCTATTTCTATTGTTTTGGGATTTTTGGAATGGTTATGCATTGTTACAAAAGGAAAGAGATATATGGGAATCCTTACAATAGTTTCTCTTACAACATCTGTATCTATCGTATCAGTGTTGATCTTTTCTTTTCTTTTCCCCCCTCACGCACTCCACGATCAGCAAATCGGTACATAAGAGGAGATTCTTTTATTGTCTTACAACATCTGTATCTATCGTATCAGTGTTGATCTTTTCTTTTCTTTTCCCCCCTCACGCACTCCACGATCAGCAAATCGGTACATAAGAGGAAACTCGTTTATTGAGTCATTAGATACTATATTCTTCTCAATACAAAAAAAACAACAACAACAACAATCAAGTAAAACATCAACACCCCCCCAAAAAAACACAAAAAAACAAACAAAAAAAAACAAAAAACAAAACAAAAACAAAAATAAGACAACAAAAACAACAACTAAAAATAAGAAATCGAAACAAAGAACAAAACAACAAAAGACAGAAAACAACATGAAAAACCAAAACAACAACTAAAAACAAACCAACCAAACAAAACAAAACAAAACAAATAAAACAAACATCTCTTTATTCAAGCTTTTTTAAAAAACAAAGTTAAAAGTTGTTCGTTACTCATACACTCATGTTAAATGTCTCACTCACATAATACTGTCTTTATGACAAGAATGTTAAAATGAATTTAAAATAATGAACATCAACCTATAACAGAGACTTTCTTTGGATTCCGCACGGCACGGAAGTATGCGAAAATAAATTGAACCCTTTTCGATATGTAAATCTAGCCATTTAATTATACACGATTTGAAAAGACGACATCAATCATCTGTTAAAATGGGGTAACCGACAGAGTAAGAGATAAAAAGAAAAAAAGATACTTATATAAAGAGAGAGGAAGAAAAAGAGACAGAGAGAAAGAGAGGGAGAGAGAGATTAAGAGACAAAGTGAGACAACGCGAGCAATTGAACGTCCAACGCCAGCACTATTATTGTAGACGGAACCCAAGACTGGCGTCTGAAAATTGTATGTGTGCTGCCACACACGAGACAGGGTGAGGATACCATGACTCCTTTTCAGCCGGTCACATTAAACTGACACCCATTCAACCAGTAGGGGGCGATCGATTAAGGAATCGAACCACGGACCCCCTGCGTCGGAGCCCGATGTTCTACCCCAGGGCTACCGCACCCCAAGAGAGACGGAGAGAGAGACATAGATAAGTAAATAGAGAGAGAAATAGAGAGAGAGAGAGAGAGAGGGAGAGAAATGGAGATGAAGAGAGATATAGAAATAGAGAGGGGAAGATGGAGAGAGAGAGAGAGAGCGAGAGAGCGAGAGAGAGAGAAGAGAGAGAGAGAGAGAGAGAGAGAGAGAGAGAGAAAAGTGCATTGTTTTTAGGTCATCTGTCTCTCACCTGTTCGGGTGTTCATGTTTAATGCAACACCACATTAATCCCCACCGTCTTTTTTGTTCTGACTTCATGTCGTTTGTTTAGTTATGTTTATCTCCAATTTTCCTAGATCTAGAATCTACATCTTTGCCCGTTTTGTAACTATGAAGCATTTATTTCTAATCAGAGAAGAAGGTTTTTTTTTCTGAAGGGCTCAAAAATACAACATGAATGTGGTATCAGGTTATATTTCATCGTCTCCTTTTCACACAAGTGTCTCATTCTCTCTTAGCACTATTAAAAATTGAGTTACTCCCCTTCGCAAATCAGGGTAGATGAAAATAATGTATTACATGTATATAATATTTTAAGTTTTAAAAGGTTGCTGCTGCTGCTGCTGCTGCTGCTGCTGCTGCTGATGATGATGATGATGATAATGATGCTGATGATGATTA